>JARFXV010001024.1:912500-1065000 GCA_031761425.1 Cosmopolites sordidus | reverse complement strand
TAGATTACGTAACGAATTGTTGGTAAAACGACCAGCTTTGGCCAACAGAAGAGGGGTAATATTGTAGCAAGATTAACCCAAGAAAAAAATAAGGTAGCTAAACTAGGAAGTTTTTCCACATCCCCCATATTCTCCAGACAGAGCAACATCCGATTTTCATTTATTTCGATCCATCGAACATTCCATGGATCGGAATTCCATGGATTCCGTTCCAAGGAATAAAAATTAAAAAATGTGGATGATGTGCGGGCTCACCTAGAAACATATTTTTCTTCAAAGAAAACAAAAGTTTATTAATCGAGAATTGAAATTTCTAACAGCATGATGGCAAAAGGTTTTAGATAACGACGGAGAGTACCAAATCGACTGAAGATAAAATTAAATGTAAATAAATTCGTTTTTTTTTTGTTGCCACTGAAATAATTGATTACTTATGGGTACAATTTATATATACACATATGTCCAAAAGTTTGGAACATTTACAAATATAATATCTACAGCTATAATAATCTAAAAATTGTGATTTGATATTTATTTTAGACCGTTTTTAAATAAAAATTACAAAAGCATTGTTTTGCTGATAACACAGGTTTTTCGATTCTTGCACATTCCGTTGATATTAGTACTTACACATTATTTCAGTTCTTTTTCAATCTTCAATCAATCAGTTTAAAAATGTCTAGAAACGTGATATATCATTTTAACAGATCAAAAATAATTGAGTTTTTTACAACAGGGCTTTAATCAAAGTGATATCGCAGAAATTGTAGATGTTTCTCAAAGTACTGCATTGAAAATTCATAAAAAATTTGACGTATTTGAGGCAAATGACGTAAAGGATCGGGAGGGAGCCCCGCCCATCCCTTACATTCGAGGGCACATGTTTCGTCTGTTGACTACTGTCTGAAAGTAAAGTTTTGGGGTTAGAGGCGCATCACCAACTGAGAAGGCTATTTAGCGACTGTAGCTACAGCTTAACGTGGGTTGTGAACCCCCCTCGGGCTATCAACCGTTGGTTTTGTGCTTAACCGAAAGTTTCTCGAGAAGCCTACCGACTGGCGAGTTACCAACGTAGAAAATCTCTCAGAAGGCATCCGGCCTTACCCAGCCTCGAACTGGCTTGTCTGAGGGATGATTTCTTGTCAGATTTTACATTCTTACCTAGAAACATTCACAATAACTTTAGAAAAACTCTTTTGCCTAGTACGGGATTTGAAGCCGGTCCACATTATCTGCCGTAACGTAAGGCTGACACCACAGCTAACGTGGCTCCCATCTGTTGGTGGTTAGACTTATTAGGGTACCGACATATATTCTCTCGTCAAGAATAGGGAGTCCCTCTCCACAATCAAAGAATCCATATTTTCGCCGACTTCTCGTCGGGTGGCTTATACATGGGTTTTTTTGACTTCTTTGGACTGCGTCCAATGAGAGTAGTCAGGAGTTATACACCCCCGACCGTTGGGTTCCACAAAAAAAAACAAATATATATATATATATATATATATATATATATATATATATATATATATATATATATATATATATATATATATATATATATATATATATATATATATATATATATTATCTTCCGACGATTTGGTGCTCTCCATCGTTATATAAAACCTTTTGCCATCTTGCTGTTAGAATTTCAATACTCTGTTAATAAACTTTTGTTTCCTTTGACGAAAAATATGTTTCTAGGTGAGCTCGCACATCATCCACATTTTTTAATTTTTATTCCTTGGAACGGAATCCATGGAATTCCGATCCATGGAATGTTCGATGGATCGGAATAAATGAAAATCGGATGTTGCTATGTCTGGAGAATATGGGACTTCTCGTCGGGTGGCTTATACATGGGGTTTTTTGACTTCTTTGGACTGCGTCCAATGAGAGTAGTCAGGAGTTATACACCCCCGACCGTTGGGTTGCACAAAGAAAAAAAATATATGTATATATATATATATATATATATATATATATATATATATATATATATATATATATATATATATATATATATATATAATTTCTTGCATTGAAAATTATATTAGCTAAAACTAAATAATGATTAAAATATATGTAGGAATATTCACGAATAAGTAAAACATTTTTCAATCGTTTCAAATAGATTCAAAAGCCTGGTGAATAATAAATAAATTTTAGGATTAGGTACTTCAATTATGCAAACACTTGTAATAGTATTTTAAAATGTTCGTTCTCCAGACTAAATGTTGCACTGGGGAGCTTCATGGTGAGCTCACTTCAAATAATGAATATCCGTTTCGTAGAGTTTGAAAAATTCAGTTTATTTTTAAAGATGTTGGGTAGATTGAATAATTTTCTGGGAATAAATATAAAATTGTTCTGGTTATAATTTTATGTTTTTAATTTTCATTACAGCTGAATAGAGGAAATTAGAAAAAGTCAATCTATTTCAATTTTCTCATTAAAAGCATATTTGACAGGACGTTACTCGAAACGTTCCAATATATATCAGACAAGTAATTTTGTTCGAATAAACAAATGTATAAAAATAAACGACTGAATACTATAATATGTCCATTAAAGTTTTATAGACATTCAATCTCCAATTAATATTTAAAAATTTGGCAGTAGATTTGAAAGTTTGTGATTTTTTACTGTTCGACTTTTAGTAAGTAGAAAAACAATTTCTTTATGAGTAAAATAACATTATTTAGTATGTAAATTAATATATTAACAGCAAATTGCACTAAAATACTCGCTACTAGAAAGCGCACCTCCATATTAAAAGTACTCGCCTTCTCCTGTACTTGAATCATCGGATACCATTCTTTACTGGGGCAGACCAATCACTACTGATCGAACGGTTGATTATAACGGGCTAGATATTGTTCTAATCAAAGTAAGTAGTAAGGTAGAGAGGTAGGCCTTTCTTTATATCCGCCGAAGGATAAAAAAATCTAACACTGCATATATATATATATATATATATATATATATATATATATATATATATATATATATATATATATATATATATTCGGCGGATATACAGTGTGTCAAAAAAATAACTGGACTTTTTTAATATTTAAACAAAACTACTAGCACCATCTTTTGAAGCAATATATAACATAATCTGATATGATATAATCTGAAAGCTGTATATCTCCTCCATAAAACGAGATTGCCTGCATTAGAATAGAAAAACGGATTGTCAAGTTATAGCGCTTAAAGTGACAGTATTTTTTGTCATTTCGCCACATAAACACGATGGAACAAAAAGTAATATATTTTATTTCAAGTTCGGAAAAACTTTTAGAGAAACATTTCAATTGACAGGTGCGTTCAAATGATTCCAAAATGGTCATGAGGCTTTTTGAAGACGATCCAAAGCGAGGCTGGCCAAAAAACAAAAATGGGTTGGTGGATAAAAATGCGTGAAATGATTGCCTACGATGCAAATTCGACCGTGAGATGGAGAGCGGAGGAGGAATTAAATTCGACCAAGATATAATACACGAAATTTTGACAAAGGGTTTAAACAAACGGAAAGTCTGTGCTCGATTTGCTCTCACAGGACCGTCGTCGTTCATGAATTTTTCGTGAAAAAACAAACCTATATGCTTTAACATCATTGGTATTCGCCTGATTTATCTCCGTGTAACTATTTTCTGTTCCGGAAACTCAAACTTACCATGAAAGAAACGTTTTATGATAGTGTTACACAAGTTTAAGTTTTTCGCCACTATCTAAAACTCAAAAAATATCAAAAATACCTGTTCTTATATAAAGAAAGAATCACTGGGTAAAAACAAAAAAAAACCGAACGGATACAAATTTCTCAGTGATTCTTTTTTGTGATAAATTTGCCTAACGAACAAAATTTTAAAGATATAAAAATGTTATAAAAAATTTCACAAACTTTTAACGTTAACGTTTCGGAGGGTCCACTCCCCCCGTTTTCAAAACTAAACTAAAAAATAAATTATATTACTTTGTAATATATAAAGTAACGAGTGAAAGTAAATATATTTTTTTTTGTGTATGTCAACGATACTTACATTGACAACAATAGATTTTCATGACAGTGACATACTACCAAAAATTATATATAGGTAATGTTTACTGTGTGACTGTTTATTGTACTGATTGTGTATTCAAAGATTTAAATATGTTTAATTGTATTCTTTAGAATCGGGAACAATATTGAATTTAAATCTACCGAAGGCATTGTAATACAGTTATTTTTTATATTTTTTCAGTTTTAGATAGTGACGAAAAACCCAAATAAAGGAGGAAATATATATATATATATATATATATATATATATATATATATATATATATATATATGAACACGCCACAATCATTCAGACATTACAAGTTTAAGTAGCCGTGACATTGACAAAATTACATAAACAAATATCTGCTAGCATTAGTTCAATACGTCCAGCGGTATTGATGCAAAAGAGATGTATTTTGAATAAAAAGAAATAATTTTGGCAAAACAACATTTTTTTTTTTTTATTTAAAAAGTTTGATATTTACCGACATACTGTCTATATATATATATATATATATATATATATATATATATATATATATATATATATATATATATATATATCATCATCATCATCATCATCAGCCCGTATCGATCCTCTACAGGATGAAGGCCTCTTCAGCGTGCTTCCAACCTTCACGGTCCTGGGCTTTCCTCTGCCACTCGGATCCAATATACTTAACGATGTCATCAATCCATCGTGCTTTCGGTCTTCTTCGCGGACGTTTGCGATCAAGCGGTATCCACTCCAGGATTGCCTTGGTCCATCTGTCGTCCCATCGCCTCGCTATATGGCCTGCCCATCTCCATTTCAACTGTTTTACTCTTCCAATGATGTCACAGACTTTTGTTTGTTCCCTGATCCATGCGCAGGACTTTCTGTCTCGTCTTGTAATGCCAACCGATTTTTAACCTTACAACTGCAATCAGCTGGTCCCGATATGATGATATATATATATATATATATATATCATCATCATCATCATCATCAGCCCGTATCGATCCTCTACAGGATGAAGGCCTCTTCAGCGTGCTTCCAACCTTCACGGTCCTGGGCTTTCCTCTGCCACTCGGATCCAATATACTTAACGATGTCATCAATCCATCGTGCTTTCGGTCTTCTTCGCGGACGTTTGCGATCAAGCGGTATCCCCTCCAGGATTGCCTTGGTCCATCTGTCGTCCCATCGCCTCGCTATATGGCCTGCCCATCTCCATTTCAACTGTTTTACTCTTCCAATGATGTCACAGACTTTTGTTTGTTCCCTGATCCATGCGCAGGACTTTCTGTCTCGTCTTGTAATGCCAAGCATACATCTTTCCATTCCCCTCTGTGCCACCCGATATATATATATATATATATATATATATATATATATATATATATATATATATATATATATATATATATATATATATATATATATATATACAGAGCCTTCATTTAATCTTGTAACCCAAGTAATTAGTAATTTATTTAAACTTACAAACTCTTATTTTTTTACCTTGAATTATTTAAAGGCAAAAATCAAGATATAATACTAAAATTTCCCTTAGATCGGTCATCTACACTTATATGTTTTAAATTTATTAAGTAAAAAATATTAATATAAAAACACCCTTTTATATATTTGATTTTTTAAAAGAAATAATTTTCGTTGTTTGTATATCATCCATAATCTAACGCAAATCTATAACGTACATGGTCTGTCCCTAAAGTAAGTTGAATAACCTTGCGCCGCCGAAGCAAGCCGCTAGCAAAGCGCGCCTAGTGACACGAAATGTGGTGGGGGGTTTTGGAAAGCCAACGATACCCGCGCCCGTTACCTACAGGCTGTTCCACAGTGTGCATCGCTGCTAGTTCCAACTCTTGTTTTAGTGATGTGTCGGAATTTCAAGATGCCGCTTTTTTATGGCCAGCGTTACATGATAAAATTTTGTGTTCGCTCAAGAAAACGGGCATTAAAACCGTTGCCATGCTGAGAGAGTCTTACGGCAAAAATACCATGTTCCAAAATATGGTTTACCGCTGGCACACTCTGGGCGCCCGTCAACGTCACATTTCGACCAAAATGTGAAGAAAGTGAGGGACATGTTGAACTCTGATCGACGCCTGAGAGTTAGAATGCTGGCAGATGAATGTAATATCCCTAAAAGTACTGTTCATCGCATTGTTACCGAAGAATTGGGCATGTGCAAGATCTGTGCGAAGATGGTCCTCAAGCTGCTTTCCGATGAACAGAAAGCGGTTATCTCGCGTGACCTCTTGTACCAGCATGAAAGTGATCATCCGAATTTTTTGGATAATGTGATTACAGATACGAAAGTGTTGAGTGGCACACGGCAGCTTCCCCGCGCCCAAAAGCCAGAATGAGTAAGTCCCGTGTAAAGACATCATCATCGTTGTTTTCGACAAAAGAGGCATTGTCTACTCAGAGTTTGTGCCACAAGGATAAATAGTGAACAGTCATTTTTACTTGGAAGTCCTGAAAAGGCTCCAAAGCAGAGTGAAACGTGCCAGGAAGGAGATCGCCAACACTTGGCGTCTTCACCATGAAAACGCGCCATCACACACCGCCGTCATCGTCACGGAGTACTTACCAAAACGCGGTGTGGCATCACTACCCCAGCCCGCCGTACAGCCCCGACTTGGCACCACCGGATGTGTTGATCCCGAGGATCAAGAAGGAACTCAAGGGCCACCATTTCGCGACATTAGAAGCCGTCAAACAAGCGACGACGAAGTGCTTGAAGGATGCCTCGTCGACGCCTTCCAGGGTGCGTACAGCGACTGCGAAAAACGCTGGCACCAGTATTCCGACGCGGAAGGAAGCTACTTTGAAGAATTTTAGTTGCTTGTACCTTTATCTACAGTAAATCTTTTTTCTTGAACTTATTCAACTTACTTTTGGGACAGACCCTGTACGCTTCTCTTCTTTTTCCTTCCATGGTATCTACTCCGGTGGAATTATTTTAATATGATTTTTTTTTTAGTTTAGGTTCAAAATATTCTAGAATAGTTAAATGTTATACTTATTTTCGTTATTAGTGCTAGACGGTTAAATTCAAAGAAAAAATTATTTTTATAAAAAATAAACAAAAAATAATAAACGTATATCGTAGTTAAAAATAAAAAGGTACGCAGTCGTGGGAACTGCCGATAGAAGTGAAAACTTGAAGTTTTGGAATAACCGTGTTTTTTTTTAATTTTTAAATTAATTATGCTATGAATAATTAAAATTTTGTTATATAATTAAATTCCAATACCAATATTGGAAATATTCGAAAATAAATGCTTTGTTTTTGTTATTTACTCAAACAAATTAAAATTTTCACGTGGTCAGTTTAACTTCAGTTACTGCTACTACAGCATGTCACTCACGCGAACCCACAAGATTTTACCCATCCAAAAAGAGTGTCATGATACAGTCGAGTATATACAATATATTAGTGTATATATACGTATAAATCTACAAAGCCCCTGCACGTCGCCAGTCTGGCGCAACACGTTACTAGCATATCGGTACGCGAACCCGTAAGTTTTTCCCTTTACCAAAAATCGCTCAACACGGCTAAAGAAGTTTTCACTTTAAAAATTTGTAATTTCATGTTAATAATTAACAACTTGTTGTATTGGCGGTCCACATTAATTGCGGAGATCTTTCACCCGTACTCCAAGTGGTGTCTTGCTCGTCCCTGTTTACCCGCCAACACGTATCTCGCGAAACCGGTTTTTAACCTTACAACTGCAATCAGCTGGTCCCGAGCCGCACGCAACTAAAGCGGCCGAAAAGAAACGCTCATGGCCACGCCATGTGGAAGGTACTACTTGGAATACACGTGAGGGATCCACGACTACGTTATGACATATTGTGAGTCTGTTTGGCACTAAATTCTAGCTGCCAGGCAGAATGTTTCGTGCAGTCCCAACTGCTGCGGAAATTCGTCGTAGGATGGTGTTAGTTGTATGTTATTGCCCACCATCAGCATGCCCAGTATACGTAGCTTGGCCCTGATCGTTTATCTTCGGTTGTTTTTCTTGCATTCGGTTCCGGCTGATGACACTGTAAGAAATTGATCCCCCGGGATATGCCTGTTGATGAAATAGTGGTGGCTGAACAGAGACAAGCAGTGCACTACGTGGAGTTGGAGGTTCTCCAATAAGAGTGTTATATTATTTTAAAACTTTATCATAAATAATATTGGTAAATGATTAAAAACGTATTACTACTAATTATAAATGAATTAAAATGCATAAAATTAAAAAAAAATTACATGAATACGGACGCGTCACGATTGGCTGCTATGCTTGTGACGTCAGAATACTATCGTGTTCACGTCGGTATTGTCAATGGCTTCTACTCGTATTTATACTGTCAAAATTATTGTTGGTTAAGTGCAAAATAAAATATTGTTGATTAGTAATTTTGTCCAGTAATGTGCGACAGAGGGTTCATAAAGGCTAATTCGGATAACATTTCCGCTGTGGATATTTTTATTGTCACAGATTTTCTGAAAAATGGTATTTGGTTCAATTCAGCTTAAGTTCGAGGTGCGAAAGCACCAATGTGAGTTTTTAAAAAATAATAATAATGTAAATGTAAATAAGAAACAAAATATTTCTATTAAATATAATTAATCTATTTGTAGGTTGTCACGAGAAAGTTACGGTGACAAAGCTATAGGTTTTGTTCAATTTAACCGCAAAAAATGGTATTTGCACTGTAAAAGGACGTATATGTCCGGAACATAAAGTTCGGAATAAAGCTTATACAGTTGCCTTGATTTTTAATGAAAAATTAAGAAAAGTTCAAGACAGTCAATGTCTCCATTGTGCAGCTTCAGCAGATAATAAATATTCAAACAAAAAAAATTATATAATGTTATATATTTGTAATATTGGTTTTCCAAAATAATGAAAAATATTGAATATTGAATAACCAATAGATATTTTTTAGTTTTGTAATTATTGTTTGAGCGAAATCATAATTAGAAAAACAAAATACATACATACTGTTTAAATCGCTAATTTTATTTCAATAAAAAATATTGTTAAATACACATAATAAAACTTCCCCCAACTAGGATGATTTATTACAATAGATTAAATATGTAAAAACTATCACTATCTAAAATTATTTACATATTTGTTTGATTGCTTTCATTTAACTTTGCAATACTTTTAAAACCACACCGATTCTTCAAACCACCACACTAGCTCTATTAACAATATTTTCAAAAAAAATCCACCCATACTACATTATTGCTTTAATTAAGGTTTTCAGTATTTTTAAAACCATGGCGATTTTTCGCCTTACATGTTTTACAAACCACCACATTAGATTCATAGTAATATTTGCTAATATAAATAAATCTGGCTGACAACTAACTCTAATGCATGACCAGCTAGAGTTTTCCCAAATAAGAGAATGTATCTTTCTGAGTGGAAAACATTTATAGTCGAAGTGTGGGACTTTCCTGTTAAGGTCTACCTACTAGAAAACCACTATATACCACAACATATCCTAAAATCACTGTCAGCCTACCATCGGTCTTCAATGCCTATAATAAATTTCTAACCTATGTTTAAACATGCGTTATCAAATAAATATGTTCAATTAATAAATGAAATGTATCAACATCCTGAAAAATACTAAATATTTTAACTGTTTTGTTTTATTTAGAATAGATATATGCCATTTCCTTTACTTTTTGTTTGGATAGTAGGTTTGCTATTCTATTGTTCTTTTTTTGCATACTCCTTCAGATGTTTGTTTTGATTCCATGGAAAACTGCTTTGCTTGACCTTAATTTAACTAGTTGATATTCATCCAACTGAATTTCTGTACTCTTCGACCACCTACAAATTAGATTATCCTGCAAAACTTCCATAAGTATAAGACTTTTCATATACGATTACCTTCCAAACTGATAGTCGAATTTTGTTCTTGTCCTTATCTAATTCTTGAATATTATTATTCGTATCCTACAAAATAGACTACTTCGTATCCTACAAAATAGACGATCCTGTAGGGCTTTCTCATTGTTACTACTCGGTTGTGTTGCTACATGTAGATTCTTTGCGGACACGTAGGAATATTCCTTCTTATAAATTTGGCACGTTAATTTATTTCCCCAAACATGAATTAAATAATATAAATAAAAGTTATAAAAACGAATGCAAAAAAGAAAATGAACCCTGAATCTGATTCTGAACTGACCTTTGAGCCTCAATATCTTATGTAAAGATATATGAGTATAACATCGAATACAACACCGAAAGCATAAATAACAATTAAAAGCAAATATATTCTCAAATCGATAGCAAACCAACAAATGCAGTCAAATATATAGGTCCAACCTAAAGAACAATGACTAAGATCGATAAATTGTTTTATTTACCCGAGCCTCCGATTCTTTCCGAACGTTATTCCAGAAAGAGCGTGAAAGAAAATTCCGAATTGCTCCGAGCCGAACCGATATTGGCGATATTGGCCTTCGTTACAATTGTGAGGTCACAATGGTTCCGTTTTTTTTTCGGGAATTGTCGGCATGTCATCTGTACTACTAGTATATACTATGTTTACAAATTTATTTTTAATTTAGTATAACTTTTTAATTATAAGGAAAAAAATTAAAATAAAAATAGTTTTGTTATAAAACTTATGATATATCCATTTATGATGAAAAAAATTTTGTTCTAAAGCCCAATTTTAATTTTATATTGACAAACAAATAATGGAATTCTGTACTGAAAATAATGTCGTTCAAATATCACCTTCGGCTTCATTTAGTGGAATGCATTCTTAAGGCCGAATTTTCGATTTGTCTTTAACACATATAGTATGGTAAATTTTCAATGGTGGCCTGAATTTTTAGTTTAATATCATGAGATTAGCATAGAGATTAGGATCCAAGGGCATAATATTGGTGATTAAAAAATCGAAGTAATTATCAAATCGTTCCATGGTTTATTATTAAATAAATGTCCTAAGGCGATACAAGCAATAAAGGTTTACCATACAATAATTCAAAATACGTTAATTGTTGCTAAAAAAAATTACCCTACATAGTTAAATTATATAATATCATCTTGACTCCTGACTCCTGATATGACAAATCTTCCTCAGGAAAAATGTTTTAATATTTTGAAATATAATTGGTGTTCTCATTTCTGTTAGTCAGTAAATTTGTTTTAATGGTAAATGGATAATTTTTGTTAATCGATATTCGAGCCGTAATTATTTGAACAACTAAAAATTAGGGAGTCAGGAACCACAAATTAAAATTTATCCCCTTGTTAGCTAAAAGCCTAATTATATAAGGGCGTCTTTAATTAGGTAGAAACCCCAAGATCTTTCGGGAAACTCCTAAATAACAAATTTCAATTTCGTTGTCTCATCTGCTTCCGAGCGAGAATTGTTTAGAGAGGCTTAGCATGTAAAAATAATCTGATTCTAGTTAATAATTATTTGAGTTTTCATGCACCACTAAATTCTTTTCACAAATAAAAGTTCATCTTCAAAATTAATACTTAAAATTATGTGAAAGGTGTTGTTTTTTTTGAAAACATCCAAACAAAAAAGTCATCCATACTCCTTGTAAAAATTGCCCATTTCCTCACGTCCCCCAAAAGAAAAACGTTAGCAAGTATGTCCCGAAACTGGTTTCTGGCCTTATATCGTCATCAGTCCAGCTCGAACTGAACGCTCGAAAGCAACTGAAAGAATGACCGCTTTCTCACCCTGGTTTTGGGCTGGCCTCCGCGGCTCTTACCCTTTTTTAAATTAGTTGACCCGAAACGGGTACTGACGTTTCCCTTTTTATGTGAGTGAATTTCCACTCCTTCGAAGGGTCGAACTTTCTCGTGAAAGGTAGAGTTCGACGAAGAATGAAATTTGCTTTCTCGAAGTCCAGGGAAACTTCGTGGAGGTAAATTAAAAATTAAGACTTTTGTCTTTATCGGAAAATTGACAGGTACGCATTCAAATGCCGGGCTATCGGCCAGCGGGCAGCCGAAAGTCCGCCATTTGAAGACGGGACATAGGGACTTTGATGGCGGTTTCTTACTGGGTCTTATGCAGGCTGGAAAAAACCGAGAAATTCTGGTCCCATGAGCCTGCCTGCTGCCTGAGGTTGGGGGACGAACACGGATTTAGTTTTGGGGCCCCCCACGGAGCGTTTGGAGGGCAGTGGACATCTGGGCCTGAAACTGCCTCACTAGTTATCCTATTAGTTGCTCCACAAGCTTGGAGAAGGGATTATTTGCTTGTGAAGCGGGCAGGGTGGTAGGAACCGTGTTCCGCTGAGACCCCCACACGAAGATTGGTAGGGGAATAACTTTATTGATTTTTGGACCTGAAAATGCCCTATTGATTTTTGATTGTTTCGCTGCCCGGTAGCTTGGTTTCGCCTTGGCAACCTTGGAAACTCGCGGTATGCGAGCCTCCGCAGTTACTTTACGTCGCTGGACTCTCCTTATCCTTCTTACATTCTCTGGATGGATGTCATTCTGCACACTTGACACACACGGGATTCGCGCGCTACTTCTTTGCCAAATGACCGAACTGTTGGCAGTTAAAGCACGGCACAACTCGGCCATTCGACTTTTGTCCTTGGATTGTGACTTCTTGATCGAACAATGTCTTCAAGTTGTAAATTTCCTTCTCCTCCTTAGAAATTACTACTTGTACTATCGCCATGGGCGTTCTTTTACTAGTCTTCCATCGCTCGACTTGGATCGGGTGAAGACCCATGTCGATCAACTCTTGCCTCACTGTAGCTACAGGAATCGTTTCCACTATACCTCTGATGATTACGCGCAAATTGCGCTCATCAGAAGTACAGAACGAGTGATATTTGTACTGTCTTTCGTCAAGTAAACTAGTGAGTGCTTTATAGTCATCAGGAGCCTGTGGTCTGACCATGACTCCATTGGGTTTAGTCGTCGACGTTCTTATCTGAATGTTCTTCTCCTTGCACAATCGGAGTACTTGGAGATATGTCGATTTATCTCTGAGGACAACCGGCAAAATTTTGGTACTCTTCAGGGCCGCACTGTTTGCTTGCCTCTTAGGTTCAGCTTGCTTGGGTGTCTCCTTTTGAGTTGGAGGCTGTGGCTTTTTGAATATTGGTGCCTTCGAGGAGCTTTCAGAAGCCGACTTTTTGATTGGAGGATAGTCCTCTTTGCTCGGCTTCGCTGCTCTCTTCGTCTGCTTCTTTTTATTTCTGCCTCTACTGCTTTAGTCCAACTCAGACGCTGAGGTCCAGTCTGCTTCTGATGATCCTTTGTGTGGTATATCTTCATCTTCCATAGCTAGGATTCTTTCTTTTTCATTGCCAGTGGTTTTGATAAAAACCTCTGGCTTTTCGTTTTCGTTAGTTGGTTTTCCTCTCAACTGTTCAATTTCTTTTTGGAGTTCCTCAATTTTCTCCACAAGTTCTTGGTTCTCATTTCTGAGAACGTCTAACTCCATGTATGCTTCTGCGTTTGTCTTTTTCGTATACCGTGCCTGACCTTCTAAAATGGTAATACGTTTCTCGTTCTCGGCTAATGAACGCTGAAGCACGTCAAATGCATCTTTTGGGATGGTGAACCCATTAGGGCTCGCTATCACCCCGTTTGATAATTACTTTATCACAAAGTACGAACACGGCAGAGAGATGCGTTCCCTCCGACAGCTCAACCAAGTTCTGAAAGAATGACCAAAAGTACGACCCTAAATATTGGCCATATCGAATGTATAATGTAATACAATGCGCATGCCTTAATGAAAACTAGGTATACACAAAAAGTTGCATAGTGGGATCGTGGAGAATTTTCTATTGTTATCTAGTATATGTAAATTTGACCGAAGATATTTATGTTGCCCATTTTGCGAAAAGGAAGGCCTTTAAAATTAGGAACCAAAAAATAAATCATAAAGAACTAAATTAAATTTTGTATACCATAAGTAATGCAAAATGTTAATTTAGATTATTGTGAACATGACAAGGTTATTTTTTAATTGTAACAATAATATTCCATTCATCTTCTCTTCAATATTTTAATTGAAAGTTTGATATTATGAAATATATGAAAAAAAAATGACATAATATCCTTTTTGTTCATTTGCAATGAACAGCCAGATACAGCAATCGATACAGCATATTTGGATTTAGAAACACCTCCATTACTGTCTATACTAATTTAACAGTTGAACAAACATTTTTTAGAAGGTATAAAGCTAAAAGAAATAGTATCATAAAACGAAATCGAACTTTGATCATAAGTATGCAACGTGATGAAAATAAACAATAAAATGAAATCGAGATCCTGGTTTTCGTTAAATAAATTCGGTTACCCAATAACGGTGGTTTCCTTAAAACTCGAAATATTGGAAATACTGTTCATTTCCCTTGAGAAATAGAATTATTGAACTATTACATGCTATCATCGATACATTCGACACCGCAGAGTAAAACCGTCGGAATAATTTATTCGATAGAAATACAGATTTTTATACTGACTCATTCTCGGTTAGAATATTCTAAATTTAGATTTTTCCATAAATATTATATTTTATTCACTTAATTTCCAATAATCTCAGCAATTATTTTAATATGGTCATGTTAGATAACCATTGAATAATTTAAATTAAATATAAAATAATTTACATAAGTCACCGCGAAAATGTCTGCAAATAATAAGACTAGACACTAATAAATTGGCGAACACAGCTTTTTGTTTCCCAAATATGAGGTATGTTTATATATTTTTATTTTGTTCAATTAAAATTACAGTTCTACATTGTCTCCTTCAAAGTAGTTGCCTTGAGAAGCCATGCAGTGCTGAATACGATGTGCCCACTCTTAGCAATACTGCTATACTCATAGCAATACTGGAACCAATATCCCAAATGCCATAATATGATGTTATTTGGGATGAATTTTCAATCTTAAGAAATGGAAAAGTCACAAGAACTCAAGTCTGGTGAATAAGGGGGCTGTGAAGCAACAGCCGGGTATTCTTGGTGTTTGGTTTTACTCGAATGATCCTTTTAGAAGTATTCCAAGAACTTCTCGATAAAAGTGCTGGACTATTTGGCCTTGAGGGGGATAGCCACTGTGACGGCCGAAAAAGTTAGCGATTTTCGGGATTTGTTTTCATCGGGTTAATTAAAGAATATGGGGATTGGGTTTTTTTTAATTTTATTAAGTGTATATTCAATTTAGTTTATATAAATTGTTATTGAGAAATATTAAATAGTTACAAAGTAATAAGTATTGCTGTAGAGTCTTAAAACAATTCTCCCTCCACGATCGCATCGGTTTTTCGAAAACGGGTTATCTGAAAAAAAATCAAATTGCATTAGAATCTGTATGAATGTAATTATCGTTGTACGTAGGCGATTTTTTTATTTTATATTTTCACAAAATGGCGACCGATTGAACATCTTTTCACTTTTTGTTCTTTTTTTTTGTTTTTTTTTTGGCATTCAAGCAGTTTTTAAAAATAGTAAAAATCAAAATTTTTAAAATCGGCTACGCTTAATCTTAGCTATTGCAAAGGCGAATAAAACAAAAAAAATAGTTGAAAATCGGTTGATAATTGATCGAGTTATCAATGTGACCAGTGAAAATGTCGTTTAGAGAAAAAGGCCTAAAATGTTTTCAGTCCATTTTTTTACTATAAAATCATGTATCTTCTAAAATATTTATACTTATATCAAAGTATCCAGTCCTGAGCCATATGATGGTTCTGCCTCTAGACCTCCAGTGGTGTCCTTGACATTTTTTATTTTTTTATTTTTTATTGACTTTTTGCGTGCGATTCTCAGCAGCTTTCACCCGGTTAGCGCTGCGGTCAGCGCTGTAAGAGTAGAGTGTCCGTCCAACTTTAATGCCCATTAAATCCATTATTTTTAGGGTGGCCTATGCATCTTTGTTAAATGTTATTGCTGAAATATACAAGGCTATTTCAACAATAAGGGAATAACTAGAATTGGATTTCGGTGCCATTTGCCAGACTGATAAATTGAAATTCTCATTATTATTTTGGGTGAGTCCACCAATACATCTTTCTAATAATTTAGGATCCAAAAGGTAGGTAACAATTCTTCGGCTACATCTTCCGGAAGTGATGGTTTATGAACAAACGAGTCCAGGCTATTTGTTGACAAAGCTTGTTGAAATTTGCACCAGGAATCAGCATCTAAAGCGTATGCACCTATGCACCTAAAGCATCTAAAAAAAATGTTTTGGATTTTCTAATTATGAGGATTTATGATTATGAAATATATATGATATATGAAAGTTTGCCAAATATCATTATAAATACCACCTATATTTTACGAGTTACGTAGTATTGCTTAACCATAGCAATTGGTTAGCTCATTAATCACTTTGTCTGTTTATTGACCTTTCCGCCCCCCCCCCCAAGCTCTCCCCTGACTTACTGCATTGTTTTTTTGATAGCTCTGAGTCGACTGCCCATTCTTTTTTACACATGGATTATACACTCTTTTTTATAATCGAAACATCTCGATAGGGTTTTGTATCGCAAATATTTTTAGTTTTTCTTTCACCATCGCCAATATAATTTTAATATTTAACTTTATGCAATGATTCAGATCTTTGAAATATTTCTTTTATTCCATTGACCTCCATTTGACCCGATGAATTATTGTGATTTATTGAACACACTTTTAAATGCTGCTGCTTCCAATCATCGTATTCAATCGTACATTTCTTTGAATTCATTTGTGTACAAGATTTACGAAAGCTTGATTTCATTATAACGTCCACAATTTTGCCAGTGTAATAACCGATCAAGGAAGAAATGCCATCTCCAGATACCAGATGCCAGAAATATTTTTGAAGATCAACTGTTTTGATGCTTATTCCACTTCTCCTTTTGCAGCCTTGGCCAGAACAATATCGTAATAAGTTTTTGCTGCATCCCTAATCTGTTTCACCACACGATCGTAAAAACTGTGACACGTTGGTCGTTGTAAATCCATGTAGGCACAAAATCTTTCCGCACCGGATAACCCATTATCAATTAGCCTCATAGCTAAGACCAAACGACGATTAATTTCATTTGAATTATCTATAAGAAAGTATGAATCAATTAACATTGGATCACATTTTTCAGACGACAAGGTTGAAACCAAATCCTCGAATACTACGTTCAATAAAATTTTTATTAGCACCACATTTTTTACATGAAATATAGCCACTAAGCACGGTTTGGGACCTACATCTTCACCTTTTTCAATTTCAAATCAATTACGCGGTCGATTTAATTTTCTACCGTTTCGTTCTACTTTTACAGTTTTTACTGCTCCTACTATTTTTGTCATCAATTTTTTTTACAAAACACAAGATATTTTCAATATAAATAAGTATAAATGAGTAGCAACGGGTGTTCACTAAGAAACTTGAAGAGCGATTGTACATCTACCAAACTTATAGGAACCTAACTCTATAAAAAGAGCCATTATATTGTAAAACCGATAGAAACCGCATTAACAAAAGATATTCTCCGAAGAAATGATCCATAATGCTTCCTCTATTGTAAAATATGGATTAGCAAAGGACTGAAAGACGTGGCAGTCTAGTCGGAGGGCCGATCAAGGACAGTCGGTCTACCTGCTCTCACTAAAAAGACTGTAACTCAATAAATTTTCCGAATTTTGACCTAAAATTTTCTACACATATTTTCGAAATTATAAACTTTAAATTAAAGAAATTTAAAAAATTAAAAAAAAATAAAAAAATTGATTTATCACAGTAGCTATCCCCCTTGAGGCACAAATTCCTCATGGGTGACCTAGCTATCAAAAAAGCAAATCACCTGCTTATTCTGGATTTTCATTGGCGTGGCAATATTGGATTTTACTATCCCTGGCTCTGGCATTCCTTTTCACGTATTCAAAAATCCAAGACATGTCACCAATTAGGTGTTATTGGTGGGGGTCATTTTCAAGAACCCCTCCATTTCCCTCCTGTTGTCCCTTTAATCTTGTGAAATGTATTTCTCAACTATTTACTCGCATATTTGTTCATTTCCAATTAATTGGTCAAAATCCGATGAAAGGTTGTGTGAGTCAAACTCAATGCTTCCCTAATCTTTCTAATCGTCACCCGATGATCAGTAATCAGTAATCTTGCATGTGCGCGTACCTCATATTTTCATTTTGATTTTGCAAAAAAGCCTAATGTGATGCAGAAAAACTGACTTCAGTTCCGCAATCAGCATGCCAGAAATATAAAACATCACTATTTAAACTAACCTTTCCCAACCTTCTTCAACACCGAACCCCTAACTGTGATCGGCACGGGCTCCTTAATAATAAAAACAAAAACAATGACTCAACTATGCCTCTGTCTATGCTTTCGTAGCCTCTATCTACGTTTTCGTATTGTTTACTTATATTTTTATATGTATATTTGGATAGGTTCGTGGACCCCCAGGGGTTAGGATTTAAACATTATTCAATGATCGGAGAGTTTAAATTCGAGAGTTTAAATATTAAAATATATTGATCATATTCTATGTCATTTTGAGACTTACATAAATATTTTCTCTTTGAAAAAGTCTAATTCCAATTAATGATCAGCGTGTTCAAACGTTTTTTTAACTCAATATTCTGTAGTACGTAATTTTAATTTATATCGTGTTAAAGATTCACACTCCATAAGCAATTCGTTAGGCCTAACATAAGCTTGTGTTGAAATTTGATTTAAGATACCTCGAAATCTTTTCCTCGAGAAATGTTGACATATTTTAGCAAACTTCGTTTTCCAAATCCTTAGGGGCAGAAGTTTGTAGTCGTTTAACTTTCTCAATAAATGTGTTTGCATAGTTGTGTAAAGCGTAAAGCAGGTTGGTATTAGGTTTTAACAAAAAATCGAATTGTTAGCATTTCATGAATTATAATTCCGCGGCAGTCCTCTATATATATAATTTAATAGCTTCCATCATTTCTGTACTGTTTGAATTAACTACATTACTAGAAATATTTACATCGTAATGAATGTTGTTACTTTTTAAATTAATATGTAAATATAATATCAATTATTACTAGTAAAAGATCGAATTTGCGTTCATGCCCTATTAATGTTAACATGCACGTGATTTTATTATCAATAGTGATATTTTACAAAAGGTTTTACAAAAAACACTGGAAAAATTATACTCAAAATACCTTAAAGAACAAAAAGTACACAACCTGTTGAAAAATGTAGTAGTGATTCTTTTACATAAAAAAGGAGCACAGCAAGTTTTAATCAAGATAATATCTAAAAGAATATTAAGACAAAGAATAAGAAACAACAAAGAAAGCAAGCAAGTTTGAGAAGTGGATTCAGTACAATAGATCACATCCAGGTTGTATACTAAGCCATAAAGAGGCACAACGAATACACCATGCTACTGTACTTGACATTTATCGACTATGAAAAAAAAATTGACTCAATCTCAAAGCAGGCCATAATGCTTAACCAAAGTGTGGATAAAGCCAATGTAAACTTATTAGGATCGATATGTGATGAAGCTAGAGCGACAGTTCACCTTAATGTTCTTGATGTTGGAATTAATGTATAGTGGGGTATACGGCTTGATGATGCAATATCGCCTGTTATGTTCATAGCCTGTCTAAAAGAAGTATTCCGTAATCTGAATTGGAAACAGGATGGAATAAATATTAATGGTGTCTACTAAAGCCATCTTATATTTGCAGATAATATCGTTTTCCTTTCACAAGACCAAGCGAGGTTACAAAGACACATACAACAGTCCAGCAAAGGGCTGGAGAACTCTTTGACTTAAAAATAAACCTGAAAAAAATCAGGTTATGTTTACTAAATTTGCTGAGGACAGAGGAATTTTAATTTTTGGAATGGATATGGAGGTTATGGTTCATTACATATATTTTGGGCAGATGATTTCAATGCAGGGGAATACCGTCCGAGAGATGCAATGGCATGTTAAATGTGACTGATATGGATTTAAGCTCAACTTAGTATTTAAGAACAAACTCCTACTTTGCCTGAAAAGAAAAGTCTCGAAAGTGAAATCTGGACACTCACATCGCAGTCAAAAAGATGTATGCTTGGCATTATAAGACAGTACAGAAACGAAAATATGTGACATCACTGGAAGAGTTTATGTTATATATGGATTTGGTTATTAAATCTATATATCGTTTATCTGGCACTCTAATAAAAGCCGTTTAACAATAATCATCGAAATTTTATGAAACAAATTTCTTATTTAAACTTTGAAACAAATTGTCTAATGATTACCTAAAGTGGAGTCAAATATACATTATCGACCTACCAATAAAATAATAAAACTTAAAACGTAAATAGTATCTGATTGGTGTGATCTATCATCTGAAACAGGCAGGCGTGCCTTTTCGGAAAAATGGTTTCAACACGATCGGTCTTACCCAAATATAATTCATTCATACATGAGGATGAAAACTGGTCCCCTGGTTTCCTGGACACTTTATACTTTATATAGGCACATACCTTTGTGGTATTATCTTTAAGAAGAGGATTATAACAATAATACCTAAATGACCTATAGGGTTCAAATTACACTATCCTATGTGAAACTAGAGAAAACCACAATTGTGAAAATTTCAGTAAAATTGTGACCATTTATCAAGCAACAAAAAGCACTATTTAAGCAATATAATTGTTGAAATGTAAATAGCAACTAGGGAGAAAATGGCAAACATAATTGGAGTTTTTTTACCAATACTTGTCAAAAGAAATTGATAAAATAGACTTAAAAGCTTTCCATTAATTTTTCCATCCACAGCAACAAAAAAAACAATATTTTAACTTTAATTAATTACTAAGAATGATCGACGTTAAAAAACCTTATTAATTACCAATTTTCGGTTCATTTATTAGAGGATCTATATCTCTTATCTTTCTCATGCCAGTCCAAGTGAATATAAGAAATGACATATATTCAAGATCGTAAATTGAAATATTGTAGTTAATTAATCTAAAGTCCTTACTCTTTGCGCTGCTAGACAGTGAATATTTGGTGAACATTGTGATATATATTATAATGTTATGTGTTACCTTTTTTTATTTTTCTGTTTTGTTTCTGACGTCTCTCAACTAAATTCCACTTATTTTCACAACTTGACGTACTTGCTATTGGTACTTGCAACTGTTCGTACTTGTCGTTTGTGTAGTTCTTAAGTGCAATATGTTATGGACACTAAATATGAACAATTTCAATTTTAATTCAGTTTATGAAAATGCAAAACAACTATTATATGAATAACCTATTTATCAACGCAAAATATTATCCAGCATGACTTCGTCAAGTTCTGAGTTCATTTCATAATATTATAATGACAACATATCTATTGTTGCCTGTCCAAAAACTGTAAAAGTGTAGCGAAAGAATTTCAATAATAGATAAGTGGAACAAAGAAGTGAATATTGCATCGAATATTTTAAATAATTTGCTTTGAATGCTAAAAGAATAATTAGTTGCTTCTAAATGTCTTTAAAAATATATTAGAATATACCATATTGATTGTTTTTAACTTAGGAAGGTAAGAAAATTTAGTATATACAATTGACAATTATTAAAGATAAAGTATTTTTAAGTCCACCGTTCTTAATAATAAATTGAGAGTTGATAATTAATTTTTTTTTTCCTCTCGATTCAAAAAATTCCTAAATTAATTTCAGAATGGAACGTTTTTTGAGATTTCTTTTATACAATTATTGATTTAATAAATTGCCAATTAAGTTTTAATTTTTTTATATCCTACAAGAAATTTATTTTCTTTATTACTAATTCAGAAAAAAAGAAAAAAAATGTGATAGATGTAAAATGCACTAGGACTTTAATGCGTAACTTAAGTTAGTAATTTAATTATTTTTAACGGCAATTGCAAATAGTTTATTTAGCAATGAGTCCGCTAATTGAGTAGCGCCACCACCTATCCGAGCAAAGAGGAGTAAACCTCTGGAGTAAAAAAAAAATACCCCAAGTTCAAAGTGGAAATCTATCGTGTCGAGAGGCTGAATGGCACAGGATTAAAGTGTCTCTAACACTGTCTCCGGATACCTAGCGCCCTCCGGTAGTAAATAGCTTTCCCATTGGTAATTCGGGGCTCTGCCTTGGGTGACCGTTTTTTTCCCTTTGAACCCAAAACTAATATTTATGGAGAAAGATACATATAAAAGTATTATATAAGGCGGCAGGGTTTTGCGGACAGGAACCCTTCGGAGCCGTCGGGAGGATTTGTACGAGGTTGGTGAGGCTGGGGCGAGTGGCGGCTCCCTACTCTATGACACCACAAGAATGGCGATGAAAATGGCAAAATCCCAATCAACAGCATCCGCTGAAAGTGTTTCACCAGATAGTAATCCTTTACTATCTGCCACCACCCAGGCTGGAAGGAAACGAACAGGCATGAAATGGACACTTGATATAAACACATTCAGCATGCGTACGTTTTACAAAATCACAAAATTAGAAACAGATCAGACATCATACCGAAATCAACTTCACAGGTTATTTACCTTGTAGTATCCAGATATCCCAGTTACAACACAACGTATATCTGATCAAAGAAGGGTCATAATAAGAAATAAGCTGATTCCGGAAAACGTACTCGCGCAGTTGCAACAAGAAGTTGCAGACGAATTACATTCCATAGACCCTCATATTAATGAAGATATTGAGAATACTAGAGGAAGCACTCCCACCGACGCTTCACATGACATAATCCATAATATTACATTATCAGAACCAAACATATATTTCAAATGATGCCCAATCCGATAGAAATCTAGTTCGCTTGATCCGCGAAACGTTCACTACTACATTAACGGAATACCTAGGAACTGAGCCAACAACAAGGCCTTATATACCAAAACAAAGTTTTACCATTAGACTGGCAAAGATCGTTCATATTCTAAATAAAGGAATTCTTACTGAAACGGGCAACATGCTCAACTCATTCGAATACCTACACACAGTTGTCTATTGCGCGGCTGAAACTACAGCAGTTGTAAATGGATCTAAAATAGTCAAACAACCTTATGATAGAATATCATCATTGCAGAACGCTAAACAGGGATGGCAAACAAGATTAGAAAGCAAGATTGAAAGTATACGGGCAAATATAGGCAGACTTTTGGAATTCAGCCGAGACAATCCCAGCAAAAAATTGACAATAAAAGCAACCAGAATAATAGAAAGATTTAGAATTCATGCTAAATATGACAAAACGAATCAGCATGTGAAAGAGGTCGTCGATACCGTAATACAAAAACTTAAAGTATATAGTTCCCGCCTAGATCGATATAAAAAAGCGATGAGGCAACAAAACTGTCTTTTTAGAAAAGGCGAGCCGAAATTTTATAGAAACCTAATAGATAGAAGTAAAAACAATAATCTTGTATGAGTTCTGGAACACCATCCAGTCAATATATACAAACATTTTAATATATACATCCAATATAACAATCATGCCAGCTGGCTGCGTGAGGAAGAAGCAAATACGAACGCAATTGAACAAATGTCCTATCCTGAAATTACTATAACTGTACTACAGAATTTAACAAGCAACCTACATAATTAGAAGGGCCCTGGAACTGATAACATCCATAATTACTGGTATAAAAAGCTCACGTATCTTCACCCTTTCATAGTAAGATATTTCAATAAATTTATAAGAGAACCAAAAGAAATTCCTCAATTTCTTACTCAAGTCAAAACATATTTACTCCCCAAAGGAACCGCCTCTAATAACCCAGCGAAGTACCGGACAACCACCTGTCATCAAACGATATATAAATTACTAACATCATGTTTCACAGTACTACTCAATGGACATATAGACAAACATGATTTACTAAATGAAGAGCAAAAGAGTTGTGGAAAGGGAAAACAGGGATGTAAAGAACAACTTATTATAGATTCAGTTATAATGAAACAGGCTCGTAAGAAATATCGAAATTTATCATGCTGTTATATTGATTATCAGAAGGCCTTCGACTCGATTCCACACTCTTGGCTAATTAAGATATTAACAATATACAAAGTTCATCCAGCTTTAACTTCAACTGATAAAAGAGTGACTGAGGAAATCTGGGTGACAGGCTCTGTGGTTTTGCCTGGCATTGAATCCACTCTCCAATCTGATTAAAAGGACGCAAATCGGATACAAATTCCAAAAGCAAATTGAATCACACCTGCTGTATATGGATGATTTAAAATTGTATGCATCATCGCCACCGAAATTGCAACAACTTATCGAGGTTGTGAAGAAATTTACAGCTGATATTAACATGCACTTTGGATTAGATAAATGCAGAACCATTAACATAAAGAAGAGATCTAAGTTAGAGATGACAGGGTTTTCACTGCAGAAAAAGACTATATAGAGCCAATGCAGGAGGGCGAAGTATATAAATATCTGGGAATACAACAGTCTAAGAGGGTTGAGCATAAACTCATTAAGGAAATACTAACCAAAGAATTCACGTCCAGACTTGAAAACATATGCAGGTCTGATCTAGACGGTAGAAATATAGTAAAAGCTATAAAACCTTTTGCTATACCAGCCTTGACATATTCATTTGGAATCATATCTTGGTCAAACACAAATATAGAAAGACTACAACGAATAATTAGGACTACACTAACGAAATATAGGAAACACCACGCGCACAGTAGTAAAACGCGACTTATATTACCGAGAATTGAAGGTGGGAGAGGAATTATAAATATATATAATTTACGCGAAAAACAAATAACCAGTTTAAGAACATATTTCTATCGAAGAATGATTGAATGCCCGCTATATGCCAGCGTGTGTTTAGCTGATGATAAGTATACTCCTCTGAATCTTAAACAAATGGAACGACAAAATGAGAGCATTCAGATAATTCTAACAATTATACAAGAGTGGAAAAATATGTCTCTACATGGTAGACACCCCCATGATCTTGAAGTCGACAAGAGTGCGTCGAACGCCTGGTTGACAGGGGGAGGTCTTTTTCCGGAGACTGAAGCTTCTATGTGTGCAATTCAGGATCAGGTAGTGCACACTAACAACTACCAAAAATATGCCATTAAGGATGCATGAGTCATCAAATGACACGTATAGGAAATGCCACGAAAAGCCTGAGACTATCCAACACATTGTAGGAGCATGTGGTAGACTCTCCCAGACGGACTATCTTCACCGTCATAACGCCTGGTTGACAAGGGGAGGTATTTTTCCGGAGACTGAAGCTTTTGAACTTGCAAATCGTAATAACCTTAAAACAGAGCGAGTTCCTTATTATAAATACACCCCGGAGGCAGTACTAGATTCAGCCTATTTCAGGTTATATTACGACCGAATAATAATAACCGACAAAACTGCTTACTGTAATAGGCCGGATATTATATTGGTGGACAAAAAGAAGAAAACAGCATTTCTAATCGACATAGCTATTCCAAACACACACAACAATCAAAAGGCGGCTGAAGAAAAAGTGCAAAAACCTCAAGTTAGAAATAAAACGAATATGGAAGTTGAACCAGGCCCATACTGTGCCATTGATAATTTCAACAACTAACATTATACCGAAGAATCTGAAAAATAACATCAAATTTCTGTTCTGAAAAAAACTAAAATTTTTGGAAGAATGAAGTTATTTTGGCTACGGTCCGCACTTGACATTACTACTCTGAATATACGGACAATGAAAACGGATGCCCGACTACAAGAACTATTAATCGAACTTGATAATTTAAATTGGGATATTATTGGGCTATGTGAAACACGAAGAAAGGGCGAAGAGCTAATCGAACTGGATTCAACTGGTCACGTACTTTACACTCGGGGTACGGAGAATTGACGATGTGGTGGAACTGGATTTCTCATAAATCGAAAACTGAAGAACAGTATAGTAAAATTTGAAAGTATATTTGACCGACTAACCCAATGCGTCATTCAGCTGAATAAAAAGTTTAGGCTTCAAATTGTCCAAGCTTATGTTCCAACTATAAGCCACAGGGATGAGGAAAGTGAGGAATTTTATGATGATGTGGCCCAGCTTTTATACGAAGAGAAATATAGGTACAAAATCTTGATGGGTGATTTTAATGTTAGAATAGGAACAGCAAGAACTAGTGAAAATGCAACTGGCCTATATGGAACTGGCGAGCGGAACGATAGAGGCGACAAATTACTTGACTTTGCTGAAGGACAAGAACTTTATATTATGAATTCCTTTTATAAAAAAAATATCAGCAGAAAATGATATAGAAAAGTCCATCTGGACTCACAAGTGAAATTGAATACATCATGACCAACGATAAAACAATATTTACCAATTGTACTGTCGTTAAAAATTTTAATGTTGGAAGTGACGGCCGAATGGTACGAGCAAAAGTTAGGATAATCTATCGAAGAGAGTGCGAAAGAATGGTAAGGTCAAAGGAAGCCAAAGTGGATTATGGGAAATTGCTGGAGAGGGCTAGCGATTTTGAGATTGCTTTGTCGAATCGCTCTGCTGTGTTACAAGATCCGGAGGAGATGGAAATATCAGTTCAATATGAAGAAATCACCAACAGTGTGCTTCAAACGGCTGCTTCAATAGCACCAGAAGAAAAGGGTCTCAAATGAACAAAAATCTACAGTGAGACTATTGATTTAATGAAGAAACGAAGGACAATGAGAAATGCGGGAGTCCTTTTGGCAGGGTCGAGTACACCGAGCTCTCCAAACTATAAGAAAACGCACCAGAGAGGACACGCGCCGGTTCAACATGCAGCTAGTGCAAAAAACCATGGAAGAAAACAAAGGAATCAATACGGCTGAGCAGAAGCTGAGAAAGAAAAGAACGCAAATGAATATCCTTAATGTGAGGATGGCACAGTTTGTAGGGCGCGTACGCAAATGTTAGAGATTGTCAGAAAATTTTATTCCCAGTTATATGAAGATCAGAACCAATCAAAGACAACCATGTCCGTGGAAGAATAAATGCCAGATATCTTAGTGGAGGAAGTAGCAAATGCTAGAGAATCGATGAAAAACGGCAAAGCTCCAGGAAAGGAACAGTGTAACTGTCGAAATGCTAAAAGCTGGTGGTCGAACGTTACATAAAACATTGGCAAAATTTTATTCAAAAAGCCTCAAGGAACAGGAAGTGCCTGACTTATAGAAAAATGCAGAAGTGATCCTTTTATATAAAAAAGGAGCACAGAAAGACTTAAAGAGCTACCGTCCAATAAGCTTCCTATAAGTAATGTACAAAGTTTTCACTAAGTTAATATCTAAAAGGACATTAAAAAACTGAATGACGCGCAACCAAGAGAACAAGCAGGATTCAGAAGTGATTCAGTACAATGAATCACTCCAGTTTGTACAGCAGACCATAGAAAGGCACAACGAATACACTATGCGACTGTGCTTGGCTTTTATCGACTACGAAAAAGGATTTTACTCCATCTCAAAGCATTCCATAATAGATGCACTTCTTAGCCAGGGGGTAGATAAAGCATATGTAAATCTATTAGGATTGATATATGATGGAGGTACAGTGACAATTCATCTTGATGATCTTGAAGTGGGAATTAATGTAGAACGAGGTGTACGGCAGGGCGACGCAATATCGTCTATTTTTTCCTCAGCTGGCCTTGAAGAAGTATTCCGTAAGCTGAATTGAGAACAGGATGGTGTAAAGATCAATGGTGCAAACTTAAACCATCTCAGAATTGCAGATGATATATTTCTCCTTCCACAAGATCCAGAGGAGCTGCAAAGACGCATACAAGAGCTGCAAAGAGCTGGCGAACCTTTTGGCTTGAAACTGAACCTGCAAAAGAGTCAGGTTATGTTTAATAAATTCGCTCATGACAGAAGAATTTCTATTTTAGGAAGGGGTTTAGAGACCGTGGACCCCTTTATGTATCTTGGGCAGACGATTTCAATGGAGGGGGATACCGCCCGGGAGTTGGAACGACGTGTAAAATGTGGCTGGCAGGCATTTGGCAGACTCAACATAACATAGTGTTTAAGAGCAGACTCCCACTTTGCCTGAAAAGAAAAGTCTTCAATCAGTGCGTCCTACCCATTATGACATACGGAAGTGAAACCTGTACACTCACATCGCAATCAATTTAAAAACTTCGGGCAGCACAAAGAGGAATGGAAAGATGTATACTTGGCATTACAAGACGAGACAGAAAGCCCTGCGCATGGATCAGGGAACAAACGAAAGTCTGTGATATCACTGAAAGAGTAAATCAATTGAAATGGAGATGGGCAGGCCATATAGCGAGGCGGTGGGACGACAGATGGACCAAAGCAATTCTGGAGTTGATACCGTTTGATCGCAAACGTCCACGAAGAAGACCGAAAGCACGATGGACTGATAACATCGTTAAGTATATTGGGCCCGAGTGGCAGAGGATAGCCCAGCACCGGGAAAGTAGGAAGCATGCTAAAAAGGGCTTCATCCTGCAGTGGATCGACACGAGATGATATATATATATATAGTCTTAGTTAATCTAGTTTTAAAATGTAGCCTCGAAAATTCAGATGTAGTTTTTCATTCTTAGGATAACATTTTTTGTTCAGTCCCCGTAGCTAAAACCTATTCCATTTATGGAATATATCCAAATTATGCCATTGTCGAAATATATAGAATGTATATCGAAAATTATTCATCAAACATCCATTTATTGAGCTGTAAATTTGATCTATTTCGCATTTGCTCTGCCAGTACTAATTTCATAATGGTTATTTGCACTGCATTTAATGCTTGTATTAGTTCTGCATATACTTGGTTTTCATTAAACTTAATTAATATAAATATCTCCTGCGTAAGATTCGATCAAAAGTAGTTAAAATAGTGTATTAATATGAACGAAGTTTTATAACATTCAATTAGAGGAGGATGTACTGCAAGTGATTGAATTACAAATTATGTAGATATACTTTTTGTCAAATAAATACGGGGAATTTCAGTTTAAAAAGCTGTGTAAAAGTATATTTTTTGTTATGAAATACTACTAATGTCACCTAATTGTCACGTACAGCTTCTGCCTTGTACCCGTGCAGTTTGATTACATCCGATGTTTTGTTTGTTGTTAAGTTAGTCGGCAAGTGTGCTCTACTATAATATTTTTCTAAATGGATAAAAATATCGAATAAAGGGTTTACCTCTAATTTTATGTTATCAGCGAAATATGTTATGTTGAATCGTTGGAAATGATGAAGATCTACTCTAAGTAATATTTGTTGAAAACATGATAATACAAGTAGGATAAAATATACAAAAATTCCGAGATGTTGTTGAAAGCATCTAGGCATGTTTTGCGAAACCTTTCGTACCATTAGTTTATTACCTGTTGATATAATCATCGAAATTGTTGTATGTGCAGAGTTGAGAACTTATTTTGAAACCAATGAGTTACTATTTTTGGCTCAATCAGGGCTTTGGACAAAACATTCTTGTGATACGGTTATTCAGCATGTATGTGCAACGTGGAGAAACGATATTAAGCACCGGAAAACTGTGCTTAGTGTGTTTATAGATTTAAAGCGAGCATTCGACCCAGATAAACTGTTTAAAAAATTATTAAGTTATGGTGTAAGATCAGAAGCCTTGAAATGGATCAAGAGTTACTTGACAACAGACAGAGATCATAGAACGAGGATTGAGGGAAAAATGTCGGCAAAGTGCTTGGAGAGTTCCTCAGGGTAGTGTTCCTGGCCCGTTGCTGTTTTTGATATATGTCAACGATATTTCTAAAATATTGGATAAGTGATCTCACATCTGTGTCTGGATATAATTTGCCTGAAATGGTTGAAACATTGAATAGTAAACTCGCAATATTATGTAAATGGTCGATCTGAAAACAAGGTGCATGGTGAAGGGTGAGGGTCTAAAATAAACTGCAACAGATCTAATTAGTTAGGGTTAGAAATAAATATATACAATTGTGATATTAAAGTTGTAAATGAAATTAAATACTTAGGAGTACTGGTGGATCATCAGCTAACATTTTGTCATCATGTCAGTTATCTATGTAGAAACATTTGGAAAAAATAGGGTTTTTAGCCGTTTATCGTCACATTTCCTTATGTCACATGTATCTTGCCCTGTCCTGTCCACATCACCCTGGCCAAAGATGTTTGTATAGAATAATATTGCTTTGCCATTGTCATTGTCATTTTATTTACTGTATGTCTGTGCTGATATCATGTAATAAGGAGAGTATTGGTAGACTCCAAATACAACAGAACAATGTTATGCGTTTACTATTGAACTGTGATAGGTTTACACCAATAGAGGTAATGTTGCGGTCATTGGACTGGTTTTATGTTGGGCATGCAAGCCCCTTCAATGGTTAATATGCGATTGATATATAAAATAAAACATAATTTGCCACATTATTTGCATACTATTTTGGAAAATAGAGCAAACATGCATTCTTGCGAGGTTTATTCTAAGAATAATTATGATGTACCAATTATGAGAACTACTGTTATCCAGAAAATATTGTTTTGGGAAGGTGTTTGCCTTTTCAATGCTTTGCCCGTCCATATTAAGAGTGCTCCTAGTGTACATGATTTTAATAATCTGTTAAATTCTTATTTGAAGCATTATAGTGTTTTCTCATTTCAATAGTGTTAATTGTTGGCTTTCATTTTATTTTCTTTCGTTGCGATTATGTAGAATTTTTCTTTTTCTTTTTCTTTTATAATACCTTTGTCTTGTTATTATTAGCTGCATATGCTATATAAAATGTATGACATTTCACTTTAGTTAACGTGTTGGACAATCAGATACAGCACAACATGTCTTGTTCTAAATGAGATAGATTTTCTTCAAAAAGATCACGGCAAGTAGGTTGCTGGAAACATGCTTAAATTAGACAGTTTGAATCATATAATCGTTAATCACGTCATAACAAATGACAACGTATAGGTCCATGAATTTGACAGGCAAACTATGCAACAAACTTCCCAATGGCGTTTTGATAACAAGCACAAAAATGTCTATTTACTGCTTTCTTGTTTGAATTATTAATAAAAATATCCCTCCAATTTTGCTGTATTGGTTGATGTAATTTTACTGAATATCCAACATCTACAGTTTAACCATTATGCAGTTTTATTCCGAATTATAAAACCTTTTCGCGTCTGTTTCAGTTTTTTTTTGTGTAATGTGCAAGATATTTTGGGATGCTTTAGAAAAAAAACAGCTCGGTGCCGCCTTTTAACCAGAACAACTCAAGTTAAACCTTCCTTATCTCCTTCTTCTATCACTCTACCACCTCGTAATGGTTATTGGATTTCTCAAGGTTGTTTCTCCAGCTATCCCTATCTCGAGACCTATCTCCTTCCCAGTTATTATTTCCAATGTTACCAGCGTCATCCCTAACGCCAAAGTAAACTTCCTCTCAAAGTAACTTGGGTCTCTCCTTGTCCTGTCAACAGCATTGTATTAAATGTGTTCTTGATTTGATCAGTATCATCTATTTTTATGAAGTGATCTGCCCATTTCAGACGTGTGCATTTTATGTATAAGACGATGTTAGTATCTTGGTTTTTGTCTAGAGTGTAAAGTTTGTGGTTATATCTCTTTCTCCATGCATTATTTTAGCAAATTGGTCCATAGATCTTTCTCAAGACTTTTCTTTCAAAGACACCTAGAGAATATTGGTTATTCTTGGAAGGGTCCATGCTTCATTCCCATATATCAACACAGGCCGGATTAGTGTTTTATAAATTTATCTCTTAGAGAAGTTACTTTTTTTCAGAATCTGTCTAACGGTGAAGGGTTGATAAAAAAAAACACTATTTGGAAGACAGCAAAATGTTACAATAAATGATGAAATTTTTGATAGCGGTTGAAGGAATTGGCAATTTTTACCTGGAACACGGGTGAATTTTCCTTGTTTTTAAATATTTCTAATATTCCTCACGAGCCCACTATGAAATTTAATGAAAACGCAAAATGCCTGAAACTGAATACGTATTATTGAATGCGATTGAAAATTTAAAGGAAATATAGTATTTAAAGAAAATATATAAATAAGTAAATAATATTTTCTTTAATTCAAGCATTAATTAAAAATTACATAAATCATAAAATGTTTAAAAATTATTAGAAGAAATTGACCTTAGATAGGCGATACTTGATGGAAACTCATTTTAAATAAATAAACAAAGAGTAATATCTAAAATTTCTGCTATATTTAAAATTTTATGTAAAACAATTATTTCTAAATACAAACTATGTTAAACTTTTTTTTAATATGTTTTGTATTCGAAAAAAGGCATGTGTGTGTCGAAACAGTTGTTATACATAAAATTTTAAATATAGTGGAAATTTTAGATATTAATCTGTGCTTATTTAATATTAGAAGAGTTATATTTAATGAAAAATTGTTTCGTCTATATTTCCACTTTATTATTAATATTTGACGCGTTTCGCTAACACTGTAGCTTCATCAGAACTGTCTATTTTCGACGTTAAAATAAGTATAAATACAAAAAGTTTCTACAATAAAAATATACATTTTTTAAGAAATCCACAGAGATGCTATTTATTGTCTGTACAAATTCCGTAAAGGGGATTTGTTCAGGTCTATTTGGTCATTTAGAAGGGTTTTTGCATCTTTGAGATGTTTTATTTCTAAACTATTCAGATGGTTTAGCTTTTTACCTTTATTGTGTACGTATAATATTTTAAAATCACTATTAAAAAGATGGTTCTGATTTAACAAATGTGAGGCATTGTTCGAATTATGTTTATGACTGAGAAAGCTTCTTTCGTGTTCTTTAATTATTTTCTTGAAAGATCTGCCTGTTTGTCCTATGTAAGTTTTTGGACACGACCCACAATACACTTGATATATCCCTGATTTGTTTTTTTTTTGTTTTTGCCTTGCAATTTTTGATATGTTTTCCAAGGCTGTTATTGGTTTTAAAGGCTACTTTTGTATTGCTTTTATATAAGAATTTTTCAATTTTTTCCGACGATTTTCCAAAGTATGTTATTAATTTGAATGAATGGTATTTTTCCTTCATTTGTGGATATATTTCACAGGCAGCCTTATTGTACAATTTTCTTTTTAGAATGTTGTCAATTATTCTCTCTGAATTTCTGTTGTTTAGGGCAATTTGTTTGATGGTGTTTAGTTCATTATTAAAATATGCGTCTGATAAAGAAATATTGATCAGTCTATGTACAAGACTATGATATGCTGCTAATTTGTGTTGTATTGGGTATAATGATTTATAATGTATTGTTGTATCTATTTGAGAGGGTTTGCGGAATATCTTAAAACTATGTTTGTTTGAGATCCGACAGAGGCATATCAGACAAACATCAAACGTTAAATTGAAGCATCACCCAGTATAATATCCGAAAAAATCAAATATACATTGACTTCCGTGAATCTACAATCCCCACAACTTTATTTTTTAATTAAACTTCATAAATTATGTTGGGTCATTTAAGTGCAGGCATATAAGGCCAGTTGTCTCTTATATGCCTGCACCTGCCTACAAAGTATCAAGATACTTAATAGATATTATTAAATCGTACTGTAAATTTCAACCTAACTATAGTGTTAAAAATTCATACGAATTAGTTGACAAAATAAAAAACATTACAATCCTAACCAAGGCCAGATTAATATAATTTGATGTCCAGAATTTATTCTCCAGCATTCCGCCTCAAGACACAATAACATTAGTAGAAAAATTATTTATTTAAATATAAAATATTTAAAAATAATGTCAACCCAGTTATAAGCATGGAAACCATAAATTTGCTAATGATTTGCATGTCCCAAAACTACTTTTCATTTAACAACACCTTTTACAATACTAAAGAGGGTTTGATAATGGACAGTCCATTAAGCCCCTTACTCGCGGAAATATTCATGGACAATATTGAAACGATAATCCACCAGAGTATACTAAGTAAACAATTTGTGTATTGGTACAGATATGTGGACGACATTTTGGCATGTTTTGTCTATACCAACAGACAACTAAGTGTATTCCTTAAATATATTTATACAGTCCACAAAAATATAAAATTTACATTCGAATTAAAAGAAAACAACAGCTTAAACTTCCTGGATCTAACCATTTCACGAATCTCAAACAAACATAGTTTTAAGATATTCTGCAAACCCTCTCAAACAGATACAACAATACACAATAAATCATACATACAATACAACATAAATTAGCAGCATATCATAGTTTTGTACATAGACTGATCAATATTTCTTTATCAGACGCAGATTTTAATAATGAACTAAACACCATCAAACAAATTGCCGCAAACAACGGATATTCAGAGAGAATAAGTGACAACTTTCTTAAAAGGAAATTGTGCAATAAGGCTGCATCAGAAATAGATCTACAAATGAATGAAAAAGACCATTCATTCAAATTAATAACATACTTTGGAAAATCATCAGAAAAAATTGAAAAATTCTTATATAAAAACAATGTAAAAGTAGCCTTAAAAACCTATAACAGCCTTGGAAAACATACCAAAAATTGCAAGGCAAAAACAAACAAAAAAAATAATTCAGGGATATATCAACTGTATTGTGGGTCGTGTCCAAAAACTTACATAGGACAAACAGGCAGATGTTTCAGGAAAAGAATTAAAGAACACGAAAGAAGCTTTCTCAGTCACAAACATAATTCGAACTATGCCACACATCTGTTAAATGAGAACTATCTTATAATAGTGATTTTAAAATATTACACGTATACAACAAAGGTAAAAAACTAAACCATCTGAAGAGTTTAGAAATAAACCGTCTCAAAGATGCAAAAACCCTTCTAAATGACCAAATAGACCTGAACAAATCGCCTTTACTGAATTTGTACAGACAATAAATAGCATCTCTGTGGATTTCTTAAAAAATGTATATTTTTATTGTAGAAACATTTTGTATTTATATCTATTTTAACATCGAAAATAGCCAGTTCTGATGAAGTTACAGTGTTAGAGAAACGCATCAAATATTAATAATAAAGTGGAAATATAGACCAAACAGTATTTCATTAAATATTTATAATAAATTTCCATGGCCAGTAGAGGCCAACACAATCCAGAAATTAGAAGAGTTACTATTTTATATGACTTAGTCAAGAGGCATTCGCACTCCCTCTAAGGAAACATTGACTTATCCCAAATATCTTATATATCAGAAGGATTAAGCCCTGTGGGGGGCCCTTTCCATGTTTTCAGGCCACACGGTTGTAGTGGTGACGGTGAATATCTTTGGTTTTCTATTGTTATCCAAAAACTTTCGAACGGTTCGAGCTGTTCCAAGCATTACAACTTTCTGCATTGGTCTAAAAAGGGATCGTTGAGGCTCAATGTTTTAATATTCCATACCAGGTTCTTTGGGATGATTCCACTTGATGACAATATGATCGGTATTGTTTCGACGCACTTCATATCCTGTTGTCTTTTCACCTGTTCTTGAAGCTCTTTATACTTCAGAATTTTTTCAGTATGTTTTGCAATTAAATTATTGTTGTTTGGGATAGCTATTTATAGAAATAGCATAATTTATAGAAATAGCTATATTAGCTATTTTATTAGCTATATTATTTTTTTTTATGTTAATGAAGGACAAATTGATATATTAAAATGACCTTAGTAGCGAGTTATAGATGTACCATAACTTAAATAATTGAAAGTTTAATAAATCTAAATCCAAAGTTAGACATAGCTAAACAAAGCAAATAAATAAATTAGATACTTACCTACCAGTTTGTCGGTACCTAGATTCTAACTGTAAAACTCACGCAATGATAATTTTAGATGTCTTGTTACTGAACCATTATATCGATGACCCAATATGTAAATTATATCTATTTAATGGTATTAATAGCTTCCTTCGAAATTTTCAAGGAAAAGGAAGCAAATTGTCGTGTTACAAGAACTTTGAATATTTAATCATGATATCTCAAATATATTTAATCGTGGTTTTTAAACATACTTGGAAAATCGTTTGAACCTAACAGTGTTATCTATATGAAGCGTGCAAATACAAAAGCACACATTTGACATATAAGCAGTTTTGAGTAAAACGGTAAAAACCTGCTGTTATCTAATAAGTTGCTCAATTAACTTGCAGTTTTAAACAAAAATTGATAAACTATCTATAATCCTGTCAGTGCTTTAAAAAACATATCTGATTTATCGTTAAACAGTAATTTTCTTAAAAAAAATAGACATGCCTGGTTTTGCATCTAAGGCTTGCAAATGCTCTGCTTATGCTTCTAAGTGAACTGCAAATGTTTGGTTTTGCATTTCTGTAAAACTTATAGCATCATATACGCTAATAAAATTTGGGATTGCAATAAAAGAAGATTTCGAAGAATATGATTTTATTAACAATTGTTCAGGATTATGTTAACATAAAGAACAAAATTAAACTCTCAACTAATTTTCTTTACTATCAGAAAAAAGATGAAGAGTTTCCACCGTATTAGCTGTGGAAACTGTAAAAAAAAAGCTGTGGATTGTTTTTCTTAAAGGCCCTTTTTAAAGAAATAAAGACGTTCGTCGTTTTCCCAATCTGCCTTATAGTGCTTGGCCTCAAAAAGGAGCATTTCCTTTTTGAGGCCAAGCATTCTTATTTTGTTGGGTTTAAGGCTTCTGCCCACACTCATTGGTCGCAACTGTATTCATAACTTTCTTGCCTTTCTTACAGATACCCTTATCAGTAGAAATAGCGTTCTTATAATATGGTTCACCTTTGACAAGAACGAACCCGTTGCTGGTTTTTGTAAAAATTATTCGTTTAGATGGTTGAAAGCGGAAATGTCAAGACCCAGGGCCTTAAGGAATTTTTGCACCTCACTTTTCCAGTCGAAGATTGAAAAATCTTTTCCCATTTTCAGTACTGCAGTATAATCGTTAATTATATTAATGTACATCTCTGGGTAAATTTTTTAAACTTCTCAATTTCACCAAATACTCGGTCAGAATGGAGAAAAAAATGACCAACCACTGGATATATGAGTTCAACAAGTTTTATATGAGATGGAGAACAGCACTGCAGCCAATATTGAAGCATACCAACAATCGTACTGTTTTTATTCTTCCTCCACACCCATCGCACATCAAACGCACTTGCTGTACCTCATCAAAATTAAAATTGTGAAGTGAGTAAAAAACTGCAGACACAATTTCATTTGTGCTCCTTTGACGGTTACTCTCTGTCCGTATAAATGATAATATCAATCGATATCAAATGATAATATCAATCGATATCAATCTTCGGAGATCCAGTACCAATATTGTATTGCCGTACAAAAATATTTCTGAAAAAACACTCTTGAACTTTTAAAGATTTTTCCATTCGAAAATTTGACTATATTCAGTCAACGGGGCAAGTATCGTCTAATAATTGTTTTATTACGCGCATAATGAGACTCCAGCAAGTTAAAGATTCGATGAAATTATTTATAGTCGTTTATGAGCCATTTTGTGTGATATTCTATCAGTTCCTCTTTTTTCTACTGGAAAAACTCCAGTGTGGTGATATTCCTTTAATATTCTTTTAACTCGATTTTTTTTAATACCTAGTACAGCCAGCCACATATGTTTTTCGCACACAGGAATTGTCCCGTTGTTAGTTTTATTGCTGCAGTTTACACTGACCGACTTTGGTTTATTTTTTTAAATTTTGGTACCCGGCCTTTTCGGTCTACTTGTCACACAATGCTTCTATACAAACATATCTTAATACGATCTGGATGTTTTGCTGTAAAAATCCTCATTGAATTTTCTTACCTCAGACATAGTTACTAAGCAACATTGCAATGTTTTTGTTTTATGCCCACAAATGGAAAATTCAGGCAGCCGTTGCCGAGAATACCTAGAAAAGTAAATTAACATTTATCGAGACTGTCGATCAAGAATTTGCAAAATAGGCATATCTTTGTATCTTGGCTTTTTTGCGCTTGAATTCTTGCTTACTTGCTTGCTTACTTGCTACTCTTTTTCGTCATTTGCCAACAGGACTTGACTTAATGGTAATTTTGTTATCCATATTTCAACTTAATTATTGGTATTCTGTTACAGACACTAGATAATTAATTTGTAAACAAAACTCATAACATTTTCGTCACCATGTTCTATTTCAATCTGATGATTGACTGAGCAAAACAAACAGCGCCAACGCGTTAGCGATCAGGTTCAAAGACTAATGTCTGCTTTTGCATGTACCCTATGTGCGCAAATATCTGCTTTTGCATCTAAAGCTAAAATTATTACCCGAAAAAATACACTTAAACATCTGGGCATGTTCCTGATGACTTAACTGTAACTACAACTTTTACAATAGAAATATATGCCTAACTATTTTAACCATAAAATGTCGAATGTTTGCTTTTACATCTAAACACTTCATATAAAAAAAAAGAATAAAAATAGTAAATATATTAGGCAGCTAAGAAATTCATCGCAAAGAATACATATAAGATGCATTGTATTACAGCCTACATCCGACCTGGCCGATGTATATGGTCGTACCTTTGGTCATTCCTTCAGCTGCCTGAGCTGGACTGATGACGGCTTAAGGCCAGAAACTGGTCTCGGGAGACACTTGCTGAAGATTTCGGAGGCGGTTGAAGAAATTGGTAATTTTTACCTGGAGCACGGATGAATTTTCGTTGTTTTTGAATATAAAATGTCGAATATTTACGTTGCATCTTAATACTTCATATAAAAAAACATAATTAAAATAATAAATATACCAGGGAGCTAAGAAATCTATCAAATGCAAAGAATACATAGAAACTGAATATATGTCCCCTGTATAATATATTGTGTTTATGGAAAAGTTTTTTTTTAATTGTTACATTTAATACTCAACTTTATTTGTAACTGGTGTATAAATCAACAAACAATAAATTCTATTTTAGAGCCTCTGGAGATATGCTGAGACCAATTGCTCCATCTTAACGCTTAACGAGCTAAACATCAGTTAACTACATTAACCACCATATTTGTATAATGAAAACTTTGTGGCCATCCATGATACGATTTTCAACCTTATACAAATCTCTTTTTATGTCGTTCATAATCAATAGAAAGTAATGAACAAAATGGACATCGAATGCGTCAATATTGATTAAAAGCGAATGGTGTAATATCGCCTCATTGCTCAAATTAATTAAATCATAAATATTTCGTATCATATTGTTATAGCTGATGAAACCTGGGTCCATTATAATAAACCAGAAAGTAAAGAAACGCCTAAGAATGCAATTTCTAATGGAGGAAAGAAGGAAGGAATTGGCCTAGAGAATGAATTGGATACATTGTGCTTCTACTCGGCCTAAAAAGATTCGTTAGACAAAGTTGGCTGTAAAAGGTCTCGGGAAAAGTCTTGATTTTCTGAGACAAAGGCCGTACAGTTCTCGGTAATTATTTGGAGTCTGACAAGTTAATCGCACGTCACTCTAAATCTTCAAAGCAAAATTGTGGAAAAAGGAGTAAAAAGAAACATTTTAAAAAGGTGCCGTTTATGTAGGATAATGTACCCGCCTATTTTCCGTATTGTCTTGCACCTAGACGAACATTAATAATGTATGATAGTAATTTGCAGAACAGGTTATTTTTTTCTTCTAAGAGATTAAAATTACTATTATATATCGATCGTCCCTTTTCAAAACTATTTTGCAATTAAATATTTGAAGGAACGAAAATCTACGGCAAACGAGATAATATCAAATCCTGTGTCATATAGCAAGACAACATTTTTACATCTAAACAATTATAATTACTTATTATTTGACTAAAATGTAATGATGTTTAATAGAGAAGTACATGAAACTTGTTTTTTCCGTCTAAAGCCAATTTGTATTTAATCAATATCCCTTAGAATAATAAAATCTAAACATCTTATTAGTAAGTTACAAGCATTACAACCTTAACTTCAATGCGAATCAGAAAGGTTGACATTATCTTTTCAATCCAATATAATTAAATAATGTATAATTGAATTAATTACTTACATTAACTAATTAGTCATAGCGAGAATATTGTATTATTAAGAGAGGTACCTGTACGAAGCGGATAATTCCTGGATGTGTCCCCTCAAAGGTCATGTAGAAAAAATGATTTTCTAAAGAGGATTGAATACATTTATGTGATGAAAGTAGACACTTCGAGGTGATGGTGCCTCTTGATGATGAGACCATCATGCCAACTTCTGTTGAGAGCTTTTCGCAGGTCGAAAAAGACAAGCCCTGTGTGATTACGGTTATATACGACTTCAGATATATCATGGGAAACTCGGGTAAGTGGAAGTAAGTTAAGTCTTTCCAGGATGACATACCTGTTATTTTCCCTAAAATGAGGAGCTTTCTGAAAGGACGAGATAATTACTATAATGGATTATAAAAAAAAACCTATTATAATATAGTTCGTATTTGAAAAAGGCACCGAATGTTGGAATAAATGAATTACATACAAGTTTAAATGTAGTAGAAATTTATATATAAATCTTTGTTTATTTAAAATTAAGGAGAGGAGGCAGTGTTCTGAAAAGCAAATAGGAAGAAACGATGATGAAATCTTGGAAGAGGATGCTGCGAAGCAAAGTGGGAGCAAGATACGAGTACCACAGGAGGTTAAAGTAAAAGTGTCGCAGGAGCAAGGAGCAGGAGCGAAGGGTTTAGGCAGGAACCAATGGTTTTATGTGGGTCGACGAAGCAATGAATGGTTGCGATGAACTATAATATTCGACTGTAGTTATAGAAACAGTATGAGAGTATATGGAAGATCGAACGGACCGTTGGTGTCAGTACTGGTGGCATTAAAATAACTAACTTAAAATATGCCGATATCATTATACTTATAAGGTCGGCCGAAGAACTGACCTTAATCATAAAAAAAATTGAGGATGAAAGACATCTTTGCGAACGGGAAATAAACGAGGAGAATACGAAAATAATGATTGTGCAACGTCAAAACAATAACATGCTCAACATAAGTCAAATAGAGCAATTTAAGGTGGTAAACCAATTTGTCTATCCTGGGGCTTTAATATCGAACGAAGGAAGTAGTACTTAGAAGAAGATGATTAGAAGATGTGAAATGACAAGAAATACAATACGAAATTTGCCGAAGATATGGAGAGATAGGGACATAACACAGAACATAAAGAAGCAGATAGTATAAACCTTAGTTTTTTCAGTATTGCTAGATCCTGCAGAAACTTAGACCATTAAAAATCAAATCTCAAGCGTATTGACTCTTTTAATCGTTGGTGCTGGAGACGAGTCCTTCGAATTCCGTGAACTCCCAATCGAACAAAGGCATCCATTATTCAAGAAATTGATGAAGCCATAAGGTTATCTCAAATGATTCATGAACGAATACTAAGATTCTTTGGCCACATTGAACGTAGGTACAGCAATAATCTGAAAAGACTAGTAATACAGAGACCGATGGAGATTCTAGATCGCATGGCAGACCTCCAAAAAGATAGACAGACCAAGTTAAAGACCTAACTGGTACATCTCTCCAATGTGCAACCAAGGAAACCACACATAGAGAATGCCAGTGAGAAGTAGTCCGGATACTGCGCAAACGAAACGTCTATGATACTTCTCCATTGAACTATCATAACAAGTTTTTCCTATTTTTACTTTGATTACTTCATCGGTTTTAGTCTACTTAACTATTTCCTGCTTCATGCCATTTTGTTAACAGCACTTCGAATTAACTTTTGATCTTCAATCATTATCAGGTCTTCCTCAATAGCATTTTGGTACCAAACAAGCTGGTGCTCGACTACCTATATATGAAGTGGTAGAAATTATTTCATGCTTATTTTCTCATAAGTATTTGACAACCTGCTGAATATGCTTCCTTAATTCCTGTCTGGTGTTTGAAACTTATGCATATACTAAATCTTTCATATACCACCAGAAATAAAAATCTAGAGGATTGTGATTAGTGGATCTAGATAGCCATGCAATAGGACCAATAAGCAATCCATCGTGGATCAGTTCAATTGAAACCACATGTTTATTTTTATGATTAAGGAAACATTCTCAAAAAGTGTTGGTAATGCCTCATTTAGAAACTGTAGATCCGCATTGTCACCATTCAATTTTATAGGAAGAAACCTTCACGGAAAATTCCTAGTGAGAGTTGACGTACGCATTGCTTTGGGATTTTCCAGTTACACTCATCCAGGTTTCTCCGATTTATGAGACCGTATCTCGTAAATGAAGCTTCATCTGTTCAAAGAACTATCCTGTAGAAATAAAAATTGAGCCATGACTGTCGTAGGATTCAGGCAGAATAAAAAGACGACGATGGTGATTTGCCTGAATCATAATGATATGGATATAGATCAATTCTTCTATTGGAACCTTTGGTGTGAAATACTAAACTTGAAGAGATTTACAACTAACTTTTTGAGCTTCTCGACACACGTTTTGCTAACCATCTTAGCATCATCAGGAGTTGATTAAATCTGAATTTAATCTTAATCAGATAAATCATCTCCTGATGATGCTTACATGGTTAGCGGAACGTGTGTCGAGAAGTTAAAAAAAGGTGATTTGGTGTTTAGTGGTTTCTTCAAATTGAATGGATGTAGATGCTAACGTTTAAAAATTTACAAGCAACCGTTTAGTGTACTTCAACTTGTGCAGTTTATGGCGCTTGTTTATCAAAATCAGCTGGGAAATTCACTCACCATCCAAAAGATGAGCACGTAATTTACCTTGAAATTATCTGTGTACTTCCAGAAATGTTCTGTAATGGGTATCTAAAATAACCTCATGCCCCTGATAGAAACCACAGCATGAGAATCATGCCCCTGATAGAAACCACAGCATGAGAAGCAACTACCGTCCAAAAAGATAAAAAAAAGGGAGCATACTGCCCTCCTAACAGTAGAGAAAGGTTAAAGGAAAACTTCAACTTAGAAAAATATAGCAGACTACGAGACATCCAGATGACAGAAGGAAACTTATCTAGCAAGCAGAGAGCTTAAAGAATATTTAGCAAATATTAAAAATGAATCGTTTAAATGGTTTGTAGAAAACTTCACACCAACTACCGACACTAACTATAACTTTGGAAAGTGACAAATAAATTAAAATAACCTAAAGAGCAGATACCGCTTTTACACACACTTCCACAATTTCAAGTTCCTCTTAAATATACCTCACTCAGAGAAGTCCAAGATATAATTGAAGATTACCTTACCCCTAAACAAAGCCACTGGCTACGATTTGATCACAAGACGAATCTTGAAAGAACTATCCCGTAAAGAAATAGATATGCTCTCCTATCTATTTATGAAGCATAATGGAAAGTTGCAGAGATTATTTTAATCTATAAACAGGGTAAATCATCGAATGATCTAAGTTCTAATAGAATTACAAAGCGACTCCCCGATCTAATATTTTTAAACCGACTATTACGAGAACATTTTACGAACATATAGAAGTTTACGACCTTGCTTACGAACAGTTTAGTTTTTGAAAAACCTGCAGTGCAGTGTTGTGTTAATACTGAGCACCTTTAAAAAACATACTGCTCAAAAGTTTTTCTTGGCGTAACCCAAGCTTTGGATAAAGTTTGGCACCAGGGTCTGCTGCAGAAAGTAAAAAACACGTTTCAGATGAAATGTACTCACTCATGGACTCCTATTTGAATGAAAGATACTTTCGAGCAAGAGAGAGATGTGCAATTTCGGATCTACACCCCGTTACATCCGAAGTTCCGCAAGGCAGCGTTCTCGGTCCAATATAATTTTTAATTTTTACTCAAAATATGCCTACAGACAACAACCTCAATTCATCAATATCCTACAACAGCCGGCTAAAGGACCAAAAAAATGAGAAATAAAACCTATTAGCCTAAAACCAGAACCATTATTGGCCCTTAGATCGCAAATCTCAACTAACCATCAGAAATATAACAAATAAATAACTCAATCGTAAAACCAGTACGAATATAGGGCATTTTGGAATACGGCTACCAAAACAGCCTCGCATTTTTTGAAAGATTTTAGTCTAAAGTACTACTCACAATTGTCGATGGTCTTTAGTCCATTAATAATCCTGAGTTGCGGTATGACTTGGAACTACCCTTCATAAATGATGTGATTAAAAAACACCAGCAGAAAATATACCCGACACTTGGAATGCAACTCGAATGCCCTTGAAATAAATTTACTTAACAACAGCCAGAAATTTCGAAGATTGAAACAAAAATTGCCACTTTATTTACCATACCAAAACATGACAAAATGAAACATTACATAATATCTATGTGTATATGTATTAATAGCATTTTACAGTGGTGGCCCGTGGGTTTTTAAAGTGGGAGGACGTAGAAGAAAATAGTTCTGCTGAAGAATGTTTCCTCAGCTTTCCTTCCTCAGTTTTACTTTTCGTGCTATTGTAACCCTTTACAGGAGCTGAACCACGAAAATGAGTTAAAGGAAAGAAACTGAACGGAAATAAAATATGGCGTTTTGCTCTAAAAAAATGTTTACTGTGATAAATGCTGGCCGCCACAGTCATTTTGTATATAAATCTTATAGTTATTAGTCTAATATAGATATGAATATGTTTCTCTCCCATGCCAGTTTTCAGTACCTCAAATGCACTTATTATTTTTGTAATGTAAACAGATTGGACAATAAACATAAAAAATGTGTATTCTTCTATATGGAAACCGATGTATTTCCTAACTGCTTGACGTGCACTTCCATTGCAATAGCCATAAATGAAATGGATAGCTTCATGCTCTTCATACTCTCGAGAAGAAAATCGATAAGGCATTTTGAATATTTATACAATAATAAACTAACTCACTTGAAACTGAAATTAAAATTGATGTTCAGAATTAGGAACAAATAAATATCAACCTGCCATTTTTATGTTTTTGACGATACGTGATACTCTGTGTATATATATAAAGGGTGATTTTTTAGTGTTTTAGCCCTAACAAACAGAGAGTTTGGGCGCCTCTGATGCCAAAATAATCCTGTATAGTCTGGCAAATCATCATGGAACGTTTCATATCAGAGCAACCCTTGCAAATTGTCGAAATTTATTATCAAAATCAGTGCGCCAAACTTATAGAGCACTTCATTAATTTTATAGTGCACATAATCACCAAAGCGAGTGATGTATTCACCGAATTATCGACAAATTTTGAACGCATTTCACCCTGCTCGATATTAAAATAAAAGCAAGACAAGAAACTGTGCCTTCTGAAGAAAATATAGGCACTGTTGCTGGCAGTATTGATGAATATTCAAATTTATCAATTCGTCACTGTTCGGAGGATGTAGGGATTTGATATTCGACTAGATGGAAAATTTTGCATAATTTTTTGGTCTGGTGCCTTACAAGATCCAGCTGGTCCAAGAACTCAAGCCACGAGATCATCCTTTGCGTCGTACGTTCGGTGAATGTTCTCAAAATTAATTGCAGCTTGATCCAGAATTTAACCGCAAAATTTTGTTCACTAAGAAAGCTCATTTTGGATAAATGGTTACGTTAATAAACAATATTCCCGCATTTTAGGTGAAAATAATCCGAAAATGATCCAACAAATACCATAGTGTCCAGAAAAATGGATCGTATGGTGCATATTATACTTCGGTATTTTCATTGCACCGTATTTCTTTAAAAATCAAGCTGAAAAACAGGTTACCGTTATTGGGGATCATTACAAAGCGATGATCAATGATTATTTAATTCCGAATTTGAATGATACTGATCTAGAGGAGATGTGGTTTCAACAGGATGGCTCCACATGCCATACAGCCAACGCAACAATCGATTTTTTGAAGGAATAATTCATCAATCATCAATTCCATTGAATGTTATTTCACATAAAATAAATAATTTCAAGGCATTTAATTTGAACGTTGTTTTGGACGTTAAAATATAATGTATATATTTTGAGGGCATAATTCAGTCTAACAAGAATATAGAATTTTAGTAATTCTAATCAATGTTTCATGTAAAGGCAAAACGGTAATAGCGTGACTGTAAAAGAAATATATTTTCGCGTGTAATTTTGTCTGTACATTTCGTGTTAAGCTCAATCGGGCACTTATGATTATCCAAGTTATTAATAGCGTTTCTTGAATTGCCTATTCTGTCTCCCTCTTGTGATTATAATTTTTTTACTTACACGTTCGTAATTATAGAAGAAATAATTACTTAATCATAATTAAAAAATATGTTTTACTTATTACATAAAAATGAAGTGTCAAAAGAATTTTACGTTTATATGCATATTTTAGTATTTAATATTTTATCACACCGTTTTAATCCAAATTGTTCATATTTTATATGTTTGTTCAAAAGAACAAGTATAGCTCTACCCCTTATTCACATGTTCAGATATTTCCTTTCAGATTCCCAACTTGACAGTCTACTTTTTTCTGGTTATATTCGGGTCTTACCTGTATGGTAATAACTATCATATAATAATGAGATAATAATGAATAATAACAACATGGTATTGGTCACTATACTTTTTTGATTTATATATATATATATATATATATATATATATATATATATATATATATATATATATATATATATATATATATATATATATATATATAATTCCAGATAGTAAAAAGAGTAAAATAATTAAATATACTGAAAACAAAAAAAAATGTATTGAAATGTTTGATTTATTAAATTATCGGTTAAAAATGTCCAGCAACCGATTCCTCGAGAGAGATGCTTTTCCGTTTAATAAAATACCGAACAAAAAATTTGCATCCCTTTGGTTTTGGTTAAAAAACTAATCATAAAATTATTGCATGTATATACAATGCCCCTATATATATAAACACACACACACACACGCATCATCATCATCACCATCATCAGCCTGTCTCGATCCACTGCAGGATGAAGGCCTCTTCAGCATGCTTCCAACTTTCACGGTCCCGGGTTTCCTCTGCCACTCGGGTCCAATATACTTAACGATGTCATCAATCCATCGTGCTTTCGGTCTTCTTCGTGGACGTTTGCGATCAAGCGGTATCCACTCCAGGATTGCCTTGGTCCATCTGTCGTCCCACCGCCTCGCTATATAGCCTGTCCATCTCCATTTCAATTGCTTTACTCTTCCAATGATGTCACAAACTTTTGTTTGTTCCTTGATCCATGCGCAGGACTTTCTGTCTCGTCTTGAAATGCCAAGCATACATCTTCCCATTTCCCTCTGTGCCACCCGGAGTTTTTGAATTGATTGCGATGTGAGTGTCCAGGTTTCACTTCCGTATGTCATAACGGGTAGAACGCACTGATCGAAGACTTTTCTTTTCAGGCAAAGTGGGAGTCTGCTCTTAAACACTATATTGAGCCTACCAAATGCCTGCCAGCCTCATTTAACACGCTGTTCCACCTCCCGGGCGGTATTCCCCTCCATTGAAATCCTCTGCCCAAGATATATAAAGCTGTCCACAAGCCTTAATCCCTTCCTAAAACTGAAATTCTTCTATCCTGAGCGAAGCTATTGAACATAACCTGACTCTTTTTCAGGTTTATTTTCAAGCCAAATGGTTCGCCAGCCCTTTGCAGTTCTTGTATGCGTCTTTGCAGCTCCTCTGGGTCTTGTGAAATGGGAATAATATCATCTGCAAATCTAAGATGGTTTAAGTTTGCACCATGAATCTTTACACCATCCTGTTCCTCGTCCAGTTTACGGAATACTTCTTCAAGGCCAGCCGAGAAAAGAATACGCGATATTGCGTCATCCTGCCGTACACCTCGTTCTATATTAATTCCCACTTCAAGATCATCAAGGTGAATTGTGGAATATATATATATATATATATATATATATATATATATATATATATATATATATATATATATATATATATATACTGGGTGTCCGGAAATAACGTCGAAATATTTTGGGAGTGACTCTAGGAATGAAAACATAAAAAAAGTTCCTATAAACATGCACAAAAAATTGCTTCTTAAAGAGAATTAAAGGGAATTCTGAAGATAGTTTTTACGCAATATTTTCGAAACGGTTTATGAAAAAAGCCATGAAATTCGGTCTACTTCAAATAAGTTTGAATGGAAAAACTTTTTTTTTGTGTTAATAATTGAATATTTTAGTGAAGGACGTCAAATAGGGGCGTTCCTTGGTAAATGCTGCCATACATTTTTTGTTTGTAATATTTTTTAATTTTTTGAATCAAATTATTGAATCGCAAAAATTTTTAGGTAAAAAAAGGTTCTCTTATTTCATCTCGTTAGGATAGGCCGTTTTCCAAAACTGACTTTTTCTAAACCGATGCACGATTACATGGATATCGAAATACATCTTAATAATTAAGTAGGCACTCTACGAAAATATTTATTTAGTAGCCAACAATAAGAAGACTAATTACTATTAAGGATTTAGCACTTATTCACAACAGATGTTGAAAATGACCTCCATTCATCTCAATGCACCCTCTAATTCTTTTCTTCATAGAAGATCTTACCCTGCCGAAAATACAAGCCTTACTTTGGATATACAAGCAGTAAATACAGCAATTCCTCTACAATGCCAATCGGAATTGCATAGATCAATGCCTTCAAATATCCCTACAGAAAGTAATCGAGAGGATTTAAATCTGGGCAACGTGATGGCCAATGTACTGGTCCACCACGTCCTATCCATCGTCCTAAATATAACCGATCTAAATGCGCTCTTATATTTACTGAGAAATTATGCGGAGCCCCATTGTGCATTAAAAACATGCCATATTTGAACTGATTTGGTACATTTTCCATTAGGTCTAGCAAATGGTTTTCCAAGAAGTTCAAATACTGTTGTACTTTTAAACGAAGCAGAAACGGACCAATTAAAAAATTCCCTAGTATCGCTGCCCAGATATTGATAAAAAACTTGTCCTGACGCCGCGATTCGAAAAATTCATGTGGATTTTCTTCCGCCCACATATGAGTGTGAGAATTGTGAGAATTTATAATTCCATTGCGTGTGAACATAGCTTCGTCTGTAAAGAGAATGTTCTGTACAAAATTTTCATTTAAACGCAACTGCTGCCTTAACCATTGACAAAACTGTTTTTTTTTTTGTGGTAGATCATCAGGCTTTAAGGCTTGATTTTTCTTGCTCTCTAACAATTTCCCACACGGTACTTTTAGGAATGCCTTCTTGAACAGCAATTCTTCTGACATTTATTACTATGTTTTCTGCTACATTTTCTAAAACTCGTTCTTCATTTTCTACAGTTCTGGTGCGTCGGCTTTTTCCCCAGTCATATTTGGAAAGCATGAAAGATCCCTTTTCGCATAATCTTGTATACTGGTTTGTAAGTGTTTATGTACAAGGAAGTACTCTTCCGGGAAAAGCCTCTGCATACAATCTTCTAGCTTCACACGCGTTCCCATTTGCCTTCCCGTACATAAAATGCATATTCACCATTTTTTCGACGGAATAATTAAAAATTTTGACTTTATTGCGTAAATGGTTCAGTTCTACGAAACGTCAAAGACAAAGATTAACAGTGATAGCCGCCTACTGAATTATTAAGATGCATTTCGATATTCATGCAATCGGGTATCGATTTAGAAAAAGTCAGTTTTTCGGAAAAGGGTCTATCCCAACGGAATGAGATAAGAGTACCTATTTTTGCCATTCAATAATTTGATTTAAAAAATTTAAAAAATTTACAAACAAAAAAGTTAGGAGGATGACGCGCGGAGTAAAATATTTAATTATTAACACAAAAAAACGTTTTTCCTTTCCAACATAGTGAAGTATACCGAGTTTCACGACTTTAGCATAAACCCTTTCGAAAATATTGCGAAACAAGCATATTCAGAGTTCCCCCTTTAAAGAGCTCTATTCCCTTGAAGAAGCAATTTTTGGTGTATGTTTTAATCCCTAGAGTTACCTCATAAATCATTCGACCGTTATTTCTGAACACCTATATATATATATATATATATATATATATATATATATATATATATATATATATATATATATATATATATATATATAATAATTTGATATGTTTCTCGACCGTGCAATTTATAGTTATTTTCTTTGGGAAATTGGTTGTTATCGGGCTGGCGGTCTGCAGTAAAACAAGTGTTTAATCGTCTCAATATTTCGTCATTGTTTTGATGACTTCATCAGGAGACTAATTAATGACTATAGTTTAAAACATGTGTACCTAAATAACGTAATTGAACGATACGGGCCCAACCAGGAATTAAAGGTTAAAGGGCCCAACCAGGTTAATTCCTGGTTGGGCCCGTATCGTTCAAGAACGTTATTTAGATACACATGTTATAAACTATAGTCATTAATTAGTCTCCTGATGAAGTCATCAAAACAATGACGAAATATTGAGACGATTAAACACTTGTTTTACTGCAGACCGCCAGCCCGATAACAACCAATTTCCCAAAGAAAAAAAAAAAAAATATATATATATATATATACAATTTATGTACAATTTGTTCCAAAATTACAGCATTATATATATATATATATATATATATATATATATATATATATATATATATATATATATATATATATATATAATGCTGTAATTTTGGAACAAATTGTACAATTATAGATATGTTCCTGTACTAAAAGAACTATTAAATCCACTCGTAATGTAACCTTTTTTGATTGCAAAAGCCCTATATAACAGGTAAAAAAGATTGTGCCATCCTGAAAACTGAGCAGGGTACGACAGATGCCTTAATTTTGAAACAAATATATTCTCAGCTTTTAAGAAACACATTTTGGTGAAATATACGTACATTTACAATGTCTTAATGCATACAGTTTTAGGCAAATTAAAAAAGTATAATAAAATTATGAAATGGATTTAAATTCAATGTTTTTTCTTATGAAGAAATATTAAAAAAATAAAACAAAAGAGAAGCTAAGTCTACAAGAAGTTGCAGCATCAATAAATTTCACATTTGCTTTGAGAACGAAAGTTTTAATTTTGCAGGGAATAGTTGATTTTTAATTTTTTTTTTTTGCTTTAAAAGTAAAAGAAACATTAATTACTGATATTTTTATACCACGTAATTAATAAAATTTGCCCAGCTAATATATATGCATTATGTAGCTATAGTTTACTAGTTAATTTAGCATTACATACATTATAGCATTTTAGTCCTTAAATTTCATCTAAGTAAAATTAATAATAAAATTGGATTTATACTAGTGATAATCAATTGATTACTGTATCAATAAAATATGCTTAACCTTTGATATTTTATTTACATCAGAACTCGTCCTGGACTTAAAGCTATCTTATTATCTGTAGCATACTGAATAAACAAAAAGAACTGAAAAATATGGAAACTAATTCTAAAGTTCCTTCGGTTCTCCCTGGTCTGAATATTTTCTCATCGTCAAATTCGATTATTGATTGCTTGCACACGAGATGTGTAAATAAAGTAACGACATTGAGTTTTAATTTTTTTTTTGTAAATTTAAATTACAATTGTACTTTGTCTCCTTCAAAGTAGTTGCCTTGTTTGTCCACTCTTCATAGCAGTGCTGGAATTGCTCCTAAATCATTCCGGGTGTCGATCCGTCCATTCTGTGAAGAATCATGACGTTCCATCAAAATGCCTGTTTTAACACTTGATAATGCCAAATGAGATTTTGGTGGAACGTCGTGACTCTTCATAAGACGAACGGATCGACACCCGGAATGATTTATGAACATTATCAACCATCCGTTAAAATATTAAATATATATATATATATATATATATATATATATATATATATATATATATATATATATATATATATATATATATATATATTCGATTTCGATTTATTTATCCAGGGTTTTAGGTTAGTCTTATTGACTCTTACCTGTTTCTATTCAATTTTCCGGCTGGTTCCGGTGTGTATCAGCGAACTGATACGGGGTTGGGGACTTCTATCTAGTCCTTCGGTGTCGATTTGTTGTCGACTTTATTCATGTTGATAAGATGCTTTCATCTCTGCTTCGGAATCAGGCCGCAAGGCCCGATTCCGCGGATATACGAGAAAAACTCGCATTTAGATATCCATAGGGGGTGTGGTCTAAAGAAGGCGTAGTCTTACGACTATACCGATTCTTCATTGACATGATCGGAATTTTTTAGTTGGATTTGGTTTAGAAGCGGTATATCTAACTGCAAAAGAGTCTGATACATCGTTATCTTGAAAATTTCTACAAGTTCGGCCGTTGCTTCTTCTTGCAGTTGGTTTTGGTTTTGCACCGGTGAGGTGTACTGTTGTTTTCTGATACCGGATCGGAAAACAGCGTTTAAGTTTTGGTTCTTTTCTTCATGTTTGTGATGTAATGTTGATTACATCTTCGTAGCAAGGCTACGCTTCTTTTTCTTTTGCTTTTCCACTCTTACGGGCTGAGAATGGAGCTCTGTTATATTTAGGATGGTTTTTTCGTTGCGAGGTACTGTTACTTGTACGATCGCAATGGGTTTTTTATTTTTATTTTTCCATCTTGTGGTGGAGATCGGATGGAAACCTAGCTGATGAAGCTCGGTTTCTACGTCTTCTGATGATATAGTTTCTAGCACGCCTTTAATAACGACGCGTAGATTTCTGCTTGATGTTGGCGTTTGATATGGATATTTATATTTGTCAAAAAGCTCTAGAATGGCTTTTCGATCTGATTCCGTACTTGGGGAAATAAGGACCCCGTCCGGCCACGTTCTTGCTGGCCCGACAGTTATCTTGGCTGTTTGCAAAGCTGTCATAGCGCTTAGAAACATGGATTTGTCTGTCAAGACTATTGGATTAGGTTTGCGTCTTCTGGATACTGTTAGTACTTTGGACTTTTTGATTTGTTTTGGTTCTTCAATGAATTCTTCATTATTGGTGGCTGACGTCGACGGGAGAGAGAACGTCTTTTCTTCCGAAAGTTGACTAGTTTCAGTAGTAGATACCCTCTTCTTCCTGCGTCTGTGGGAGCGAGAGATCACCTGCTGGTAACTCTCTGTGTTAAGGACACTCTGTGGGTCCTCTCTTTCGAAATCCGTTTGGATCTCGGTGCTTGTAGTTTCGAACACTGTGGTCTGTGTTTCGGGTACTGATACTGGAACTTTAAACACAACTGTTTGTGTTTTAGCAGTTGATGTAGGTTTAGACGCATTTGTTTGCGTGCTGATTTCTGATGTTTTGGACACTTTATTTGTTTGTGTCCCTCTTGTTGAAGTTTGGGGTGTGATTTTGGATTTTGAGCTTTTCTTTTTTGGTAAAGCTTTCACTGAAGCTTTACTTTCTTCGTAACGTTTAGTTAATTGCTTTATTTCGTTGGCTGCATTCACTGCCTCCTTACGGAGTTTTTTGATCACGTTCTCTTGGACTTCTACTTTCTTTTCAAGATCCAATATAAGAACTAGATCATTTTCGATCATGCCTACGAGCTCATTATCTAATAGTTCATAAGACCCGTATTCACAATCATCTGGATCGTAATCACTCATGGCTGCAGGACCTTAACACGATCTCTTTTCACAACACCCGGAATCACTAATTGGTATCACACCTTTCGCTTGCTTATCAGAGATCTCAAGAAACACGTCTTTACTCTATGAAAGCTCAGGCTAGACTCATGTCTACTCCCGAGAGTTCACAACTAGAAAAGAAAGTAGTCGGTGCGACATCTGCATTAATAGGTAAGATTGTGGGTGGAGCGCTCGGTTGAGGGGTGGGAATGAGACAGGAGATGGACGTTTGATTGGAAGGGTTTCGGAGGGGTAATTTGGAAATAAGAGGTTTCCAAATTACGAACTCTAATTACGCTCCATGTATTTGGAACTCTAAGACCGTCGCCCCTCTTGTTTAAGCAGTCTGGGCGTTTTTCGATCTCAATTGCTTTACGAATTATACGGGGTTTATAGGAATATATAGGTGCGATTACTTTGGCCTTGTCGAAATCTATTTTGTGACCCGTTTGGATATGATGTTCTGCTAGAGTTGAGGAGAGAGCCGATTTTCGGACGGCGAGAGAATGCTCGTATATGCGATTTTGGATGCGTCTGTTGGTTTGGCCAATATGTGACTGAGAGAAGCTAGAATAAGGAATCGCATAGACACTATGTCACTCTTGTGGGATATTATCTTTCACTGGTCTAAGTAATCTGGATATATTTCTTTCTGTTGTAAATGTCGTTTCGATATTATCGTCAGTAACTCCCTTAATATATGGCAGAAGAATTTTGTGGTTTTGGGACAATTCTCCAGTGGATTAGTGGATATGATCAGTTGCCTGAACTTGCCTTTTATTAATATGCATGTCATAGCCGTTTGCCTGAATAGCCATTTGCCTGAACTAATATACCTTTTTATTTGACGCATGTCATAGCCGTTTTGAATTAGTGGCGTTACAAAGGAATTAAGTTCTGTTTGCCTATGTTCCTCGTCTGACAATCTTACAGATTTAGTAACTAATGTTTTGACCAGCGAATTTAATTGGAATGGATGATGATGTGAGTTCGCATTTAGATAACGGCTTGTATAGGTGGGTTTACGAAATACTGAACAGGAAATGATTTGATTTCGCCTTTTTTATATTAGAACATCAAGAAAGTGGAGGGCAGAATTGTTTTTAATCTCCATTGTAAATTGGACCTGGGGATGTATACTGCTCAAATGCGAAAGGAACAGATTTAAAGATCTATTCCGTGTGACCAAATGACGAAGGTGTCATCTACATATCTGAACCAGCAAGTAGGTTTCAACAGACTGCTGTGAATGGCTTGAGTTTCAAAGTGTTGCATAAAAATATTGGCTATGACCGGGGAAAGAAGGGAGCCCATAGGAGCTCCATAAATATCTTTAAATAATGTATTATTGAAGATGCCGTTGGATATGTGGTGTCTGCTTTTCAGAATGTCTAGACTTTCTGGAAAGGGGATATTTATAAATAACGAGACAATATCGAAACTAGCAAGAATGCCATTTTCGGATACTGTGCCCTTTGAAGAAGCTCAATGAAATGAGAGGAATTTTTAATATAGGACGTTGATTTTTAACGAGCGGCTGTAGAGTTTTCGCTAAATATTTTGCTAATTTGTGAGTTAGTGAACGATATACGTTGACATTTGGACGAAGAGGAATGTCAGATTTATGGATTTTTGGAAGGCCGTACATTTTTGGGATACTAGAAGATTTTTCGCGAGGTATTAAAACCATTTTATCATCCGTAGGAAGAATTGAAATATGAAATGGACAACTGAATGATTCTTCTCTAGATATGTTGTAGTATCGTTAGGAATTTGCTTGGAACTCTACGTACTCTAAATCATATTTTTTTTTATCTACTCTACATGAAATTTAGTGTAATAATTCTGCCTAATACTCTCTTTTGATTGTCTTTTCTTTTTTCACTGGTAATATAATACCTTGCGAATCGCAAAAAAAACAGTGGCCATGATCATTCCGACCTATGAAAACCTTTTCGGGAGCACGTCCCCCTTGGCCTTTTCGGTCTGTTCGTCCTTCTTGGGGGCACGCTTCCAGGTATAAATCCACTGTGCTGACTTTTTCTTTATTTCTGGTCTGTAACGATGTATCCAAATTTCATCAAGTCAGACAATCCTTCAGATCGCTTTTAAACATATCAAAAGGCTGCAGTGAAATGGTCACGTGATTCGATGCAAGAACCAAACCAAATGACATAAAAGAAAAATGTCTAAATGTTCAATGTCCAAAAATGAAAAAGTTAGCTACTTTCTAGCTGTTTAATGACATTATTTAATAAGAGGAAATTTTGACAAAAAAGTCTTTCATTGAATCTTATTTTGTGAATAAAATAACATTTCGGTTTTCTTACTTGAGTGGGTTATGCATGCATGTATATGCATTAATGAATAAATAGCAATGATTAGCAAGTATTAAATATTAAAAAAATATAACGATATGTAAATAGTATAAGACCAATCTTTTAAAATTACAAGTGTATTGCTATCTATTTCTAATCTGTGAACATAGGTTATTGGGATATTTAATTTTATAGATTTATTAAACAATAGTTTTACTACATTTTAAAGAGAAAATTGAATAATTTTTATACAATTACGCTTATATGCAAGTTTTTGAGTAATAGTCAAAGAAAATCAGTTTTTCAACTATATAGAAATTATAGAAAAAAAATCAATTTTTTTTCTATATGTTTATTTCGCCTTTAGATTTTGTGTTAATTAATTTTTGAAACTTATCTGAGTCAAATGAGAGCATTTTAAACATATTAACTCTTTTAGGTCGACTGTGGTATTAAAACAACATGACTTTTCATGAATCGTAATAGCCAAACGGTGCTCCAACTCTCAAAAACCCGATGTTGTTTTAGAACTACGTATCAATAGTTCACATAAATATAACAGATAGCAGCACTAATCAGTGCTTTTATAACAAAACGTTGATTGCACATGTGATCACCACGTGTTCTAACCTAGTCCGAATAGTGCTTTTTTTAGTAATGTTTTAATTGAATTCCGTTCAGATTAGTTTTAGATTTTTTTATCAAGTTTATTGATTGAATACCAGTGTAAAATGTTTATAAAGTGTAATGAAACAAATAGGACATAATAATTTTGATTAATTTCTTTGTAAGTGGGTTTTGAGGTTATTTATTTCGAACAATATTTACATTTTGCTGACCTGAGTTATTTGTTTTACTTTGCACTTGAGCTTTATTTTAATTTTAAAATGACTGATTGTTGAAGAAGAGGATACATCTCAAATATTGGAATTAGACGATGAGGAGTTTCATAAACTTTTTGGGCTTTCGTTTGGTATTGAATCAGAAGATGAAGAAGATGTTAGTGAAAATAAGACACCCGAGGATGAGATGAATTTTATCGGTCAAGTTAGAGCTGCTGACGATAATCTACAAGATCAGGTAAGAAAATACATTTACATATATTGTATTAGTAGGTAAATAAATACAATTAGTGTTTTTATCAAGAAAACAAAATCAACCTATTATTGTCCCCAGTTTCGTCTAAGTTTGTATATTTTATTTATTTTAGGCAGTAGATGATCCAATTGAAATTTATCCTAGCATACCCAGCACCTCTGGAGCTAATAAATCATCAACACCAACCATTAGTTTAGCCCACACCTGGCCCAAAAAAAGAGACTGGACATTTAGAAAAGTATCATTTGATGCTGGAGATTATGACTGGAAAGGCTCAATACCACCTCCACCGTCCGAGGATAAAACGCCACTTGAGCATTTTAAACATTTTATACCTGATGAAATTATTGAAGTAATGAGTAATCAAAATAATATTTACTCGATGCAGAAAGATTGTAATAATTTAGCTGTTTCTAAGGAAGAAATGGAAATATTGGAATTGGAATGGAAATGGAAGAAATGGAAACATCTATTTTACTACAAATGGGCATTGTTCGAATGCCTAGCATTCGATCATATTGGATTATTTAATGTCGGTACGGTCCTATTGCAGACTATATGAGTCGCAATCATTTTTTACAAATCTTAAAATATTTCCACCTTGCGGACAATACGAAAATGAAATCTCAGGGTCAGGCAGGATATGACCAATTATATAAGTTGCGTCCGCTATTGCTATGTAACTGATTTATTTTTCTTTTTCTTGGAAGTCGTTATTTTGTGCTAATTGTACCTGCCGGGACAAACCGGCAGAAATTTTCGGACCAGATCGGACAAGAACATAAATCTGCATACATATTAAAGAAACAACACTTTAATTTTGCGAACCATTTCATAGATACCAGATATATATTTGCCGAGATTACAAATTTGAAAATTTTACATACTGCGCCGAAAAGCAAAAAATTAAACATTTTAGAAGCTATTGAAATTTATAAATATAATAAAGACACGTCTAGACAGCTATTAAACGATCAGACGGATCTCCGAAATTCTCCACTATTTAAAATATTGTAAAAAATTAACCCCCATAAAAGTATAAAATATAGTACATAGGATAGATAAACAGCTGTAAAACCTTAGTTTAAAACCTTAGTAAAATCGTTTTACGAAACTATAGTCACACAAATTTAAAAATAAAAGTAATAGATAACAAAGTATAAAGTTATTTTATTCCTTTATTTATAAATTGTATTCCAATTATTTTTTATTAAAAATCTTCATATGATATGGGTTTGAGATAAAACATTGTAAACTACAATTTTAATATAATTGTTTATGTATAGGCTGTTTTACTTTTCAGTCATGCCGTAAATTGCAACGTATATTATGTTATAAATATCTGTGAAAGCTATCAAAAGAGCTTTTAAAAAATGCTATATACTTTACATTTCTTTACATTAATTATTTCAATCCGTTCTTGAAACTTGAAAATAAAACTTGAATGTTAAATCACTCGCTAATATAAAAGCGAGTTTGTAGTAAGAAAATGCGACAACTCTGTCTTACTGAGCTGTATCTGTATCTGAGCCGGCTCTGGCTTCTCTTGTGCAATATTTTCAGAGCTTCGCACTGTTCTTGCACCTTTAATGAAGAGCCTATCCCAAATTGTTCCAAATTATTGAAATTTCTTGAATAAACGATAAATTGTCGTTCTATAAAGCGCCGAGGGATTAGGATATTTTTGTTTAAATTTGCGTTGAGTTGAAATAAGTGAACTATCATGTTTGATGTAAATTACAAGAATTTTACTTTATTCTTTTAGCATGTGTTTATCTATAATTAAACTTATACGTCTGCACTATACAATAGTCGAACCAAAACTGTCAGACATATCGTGAAAAAAGCGTGATATTTGCCCTACCCTTCACAATAGGTAGAGTACCTACTCTACCTACAGATAACCTATCTGTTTTGGTTGGGACTAAATTTTTATATGCATTTTTGCTTGTACTGTCCTCCTTCTGCTACTCTTTATAGGCTGATCCATTTACAATAATAGACAGTCGGTGACTCAAATTATACAATTGTTAAACTCCCTTTCTCTGTTAAAAGCCCCCTGACATGTGGATATTAATTTGTAGCTTTGCCGTTACTCTTTCATACCCGGGTTGCTATTTATGTATCCGGAATAATTAATAAAAACAACTATTTATCATTAAAAATAGTTTTATTGCTTTTTAAAATATTTTGAGTCAATTTTCCAATGAACCAATTCCAAAACATGCATTTTGAATGTATCAACCGCTTCTTCTTAATGTCGAAAATCATTAATCACGTAGTTTAAGAATAAACGCTAAGAAGGACGGGAACAAAAGATACCTTTGAGTGCCAAATTAAGGCACAATGGCGGATGACCCATCAATTCGATGTTTTGACCGGTCAAATATTGAGTTGTTCGGTCCGATGTGGGAGAGCACACATGGTTAAGAATAATCCTGCGTCGCTGGTTGTTTTTTGTTATTTTTTCAAAGACAACAAATGGTTGTATACCATTCAGAATTGGCGGTTCTACGATTCCTTACTGACAGTGTAGCCATATGCTCCTTTATCCTAAAAAAACAGGCGACCATTTGGTTCGAAGTGCTTTTTGCGCAAACAACTTTTGTTGAGTTTGGCTCATTTTGAAAGATCCATACAGTCAACTGCTATTTACTTTCAGACTCATACGCATAGATCCAAAATTCATAACCTATGTAGATGTTATACACGGTTTTTGATGCACCACAATTCTATTTTTTGAGCATTTCTTTGCATCTATCGATACGAGCATTTTTTGAGCGATTGTCAAATTATGTGGAATCCAACACGCACAATTTTTTTTAAGGCTAAATATTTATGTTAAATCTTATGTATGCTTCACATACTAATATTTGTCACTGACGATTTTGCTTTATCAGTTTGCGAACAGTATCAATATTTTCTGGCACAATTTTGTGCCACAATTTTCAAGCCGATTTTAGACGACGTTCTACAAAATTCGTCCGTGAACGAACAACGGCCATGATTGAATTCATTAAACCAGTGATTTACAGTACATTACGTTTACAGTTCATTACAGCAATATACAGTGATATACAGTGATTTACCATCACCAAAACTGCAAGTGAGTTGATCGATTGTTGCACTGTTGTTGAGATAATTCACGTCGAAAGTCATAATAAATCATCGCACGAAAATTCTCACGAGTTAATTGCGTTTATTGAATGAGATGAAATATTCAAGTCTCTAAACAACACTATAGAGTCCTTATGACAAAACCTTCTAAGTATAGTGTGATTCAAGATATATCGTTGACCGAATGGTTGCAATAAACTGTTATCAACCCCTGTCGTAACTAAACCCGGCAAAATTGCAAAGAAACGTAAACAGAGCCGGGCCTAATAAAATAACAGGTAAAAAGATAATTTTATATCTAGTTTAGTAGTTTCGAAATATTTTAGTTTAGTTCGCATTCTTTTCTTAAACAGTGCAGGTCTAAAATTTCGATCGTATTTAAGATTAAATCATCTCTTGATGATGCTAACATGGTTAGCGAAACGTGCGTCGAGCAGTTCAAAAAAAGTGATTTGGTGTTTAGTGGTAAATCTCTTCAAGTTTAGTATTTCACACCAAAGGTTCCAATAGAAGAATTGATCGTATTTTTATTATTCAAAATGTGCTAAAACTATGGCGTTCTTGCCAAGATAACGATCAGTGTGCCTCCAGAAGTGCTAATTTTAAAAGAAAACATTTATCGTCCGATGCTAAGCAAATTGTTAAAAATATGTATGTTTCTGTATTAAATAGAGGGCTTAATATAAATGCAGCCGCAGCAGAAACGTCTTTATTAACGATAACGTCGTTGTCTACAGTTATATATATTGTGACGAAGCCAATTAAAGCCAAAAAAGTTTGTAGTGATTCTGGTAAAAGCAAATGTGTTGACGAAAGCGACAAACAATTAATTCGATGCAAAATTTATGCTATGCATGAAGAGTAAACTGTGCCTTCATTGCATTCATTGCATCAGCGATTAAGGAAATTAATAGCGATTAATAAAAGACACATATTAATGGAATCACAACGATTGCGGTGACGGCGGTTTGACTACTTAAATTCTATAAAAAAAAATACAGATTAGAAAATCGTCCTATTATCTACATTGATGAAACATGTTTCGATATACATATGCCAGCAAAAAGATGGGTAGATACATCAAGATAATGCCACACCATAGCTCCAGCAAACAAGGGAAAAAGAATTACAATTTTACATGCTGGTTCCGAGCATGGATAGGTTCCAAATTGTTTACGGTTGTCCTCCAAAAATATTTAACATTCCCAGAACGACACCCCAGAAGAACTTTTCGAAGATTGGTTTATAAATAGGCTTTTGCCGAATGTGCTTAAGGAAAGCGTAATTGTAACGGACAATGCTAGTTACCATAACCGCCAAAAAATAAAGTTCCTAATGCAAATAACACTAAATTGGAAATTCACGACTGTATGTTAAAAAACGATATATACTTCGAAAATACATATAAAAAATGTGATCTAGAAATATTAAAGACATTTAATATTAAAAAAGAATATGGATGTGATACCATTGCTGCCGATATAGGATATACGGTTTTAGGCCTTCCCCTGTTTGACTGCAGTTTTAATCCAATTGAGCATATGTGGCTTCAGGTAAAATCCAACGTTAGAGCAGAAAACATTTAACCGACTCTAAGTGCAAGTGCTACAAGATTAATTAGGAAGGTTGTAGATAGTATTCCCAAAGAAAGTTGGATAAATTCGATTAACCATGTTATTAAAATGGAAGATTCCTATGTATTATTTATTAATAATATAGAACTACTTACTATGAATGTAGATCAAAGTGACAGTGAGAGTGAAACCGAATTAAATATATAATTAAATTTAAGTTCTAATTTTTATTGTATTAATAGATACATTTATTTATTTATTTTTATTGTACTAATAAATTTAAAATACACCAACCAATAAACAATGTTTTAGTCATACATAATAATAATAATAATTTAACTACATTTTATTCTTTTCAAAATTATTCAGAAGTTAAACCACTCCAACTCTGGCGCATTTGAAGAAACTAGGAATATTTTTATTGAAATTTATTAAGGCAATTAACATTTTGTCGAAAGGCAACCAAATATCTTGAACCGGACTATACTGCAGTGTCTTTTTGAAATGAGTATCAATTAATTTGTGCAGTCAATATCATATATAACTACCTTCATTTGACAGTAACATAAACTTTTTTTTCAGTAAAAAAAAATGTTCACAATTTTGTCATGGGGCTAGTTGTAATGAAATTTCTGTGCACATTGTAACATGTTACAAGTTACCCCTTCATATTTTCATGTGAGTGCCTATCCTTGTCGGTATGTAAGTACACAATACATTTTTTTAATAGCCTACTATACGTATACAGTCAACAATGTCAAACTGTACTATGTATATGTCAATATAGATTAAAATAAAAAAAATTAAAAAGGAAACAAAACAATTGAGATTTTGAATCAGTGACGACCAATGACAACTCTAGTTTTTTTTTTACTTCTTGATCGAAGGCGACTACGCCTGCAAAAATAATTCATGAACCACCCTTGTATAAAAATAAATAATTATTCTTTTAATAAATTATACTTCATAGTACGAGAAAAAAGTGGGAACAGAAAAGCTGGGAAAATTAGAATTTACTGAAAATATTTTAATGGATATAAGAAGACAATGACATTGTTTTCATCGATCGATATAAAATATTAGTGATGGCTTTATGTAGACTTTTTGTCTTTGAAGTAAAACTTTTAATTTTATTAACAAGTGCAATGAAATGTTTTGTTAAGGTTGAGGCATTTATTAATATTTTATTGGCATCATTAAGGAGATATTTTTGGTTATTATTATCATTATTCAGTAATACTATTAAAATCGTTTTAGCTCTTTTAAATAGGTGGTTACTATATATATATATATATATATATATATATATATATATATATATATATATATATATATATATATATATATATATATATATATAGGTATATATATATACGTAAGATATAGGTATATATATATATATATAAGGTATATATATATACGTAAGAATTTTAGGCACCATTTTGGCACACACTTTTTGCATGTTAAAATTATTATGCAAAATATGCCATACGCATTCCTTGTCAATTCCTACAGTTCCAGCAATCGCACGAATACTTAACCGACCGGCAAATCGAACCAAATTACCGATTTTTTCGATATTGGATTTTTTCGTTATCGACCGTGGATCACCTTCAACAACATACAGTTCTTTCAATGAATTATAAGTTTCAGTGACAGTTTTTCCAAGTTTCAAGTGAAATTTCACAACAATTCGTTGCTCTATTATTACCCTTAACATTTTTCCAGCGAAACAAAAAACAACTCTAATGCAAACGAAGGCTACGGTTATACGGATTTGTTTGCAAAAGCGAGAGGTGCTGCATTCGAAAGAGAAGGCTTCACGCTAAACAGATGTTGGTTGTTGGCGTTTGGCGCATGCGAACTTCTTCTATATCAGAGTCAATCTCGTTTGTATTTAATAGCCAAACCTCGTATATAAAATGTAACCATTTTTGCAGAAAAGTAGGATAAAAAAGTTAATTTTTGTCTTCTTTATATGGATATATGGGTATTCAGTTTTTGTTACATTAGCGTCTAAGCTATTATATGAAAATAATATCTAATATTTTTATAGTCATTATGTCTATATATGATTAATTGTTTTATTAAATGAAGTGTTTAAATTGCCCACCATCCTATTTCTCGCAAAAGAAGCTTAATTGATCAAGAAATTATTGAACATAAAAATTGAATTCTATTTGGTTTTGGCAGGTAGATCATTCACAATATATTTGCCTGTATTTAGAATCAATAAGAGTGTTTTATCTTTTGTAAATGACAAGAGTTGACTAATAGCTCTTTTAGTGTTGTATGTTGTCCAATCCAATGGGAAACTCCAACTTGTTGAGCAACACTTCGAGTCTTCTGGCATAATCCTCTTCAACAAGATGTAAAATTTGTTCATCGAATTCAGGACCGATTTCTGATACATTATTGAAATTTTGGAACAACACTACTCCTATCCAAAAGTCTTATTTTATATATATATATATATATATATATATATATATATATATATATATATATATATATATATATATGTATATTTATATATATATATATATATATATATATATATATATATATATATATATATATATATATATATATATATATATATATATATATATATATATATACACCACCCATCCCTTACATTAGAGGACATATGGTTCCTCTGTTGGTGGTTAGACTCATCAAGGTACCAACATATGCTCTCTCGCAAAGTATAGCGAGCCCCTCTCCACAATCAAACGACCCATATTTTCGCCGACTTCTCGTCGGATTGCTTATAAATGGAGTATTTTGACTTCTTTGGACTGCGTCCAACGAGACAATAGTAGTCAAAAGTTATACACCCCCGACCGTTGGGTTCCACAATCTCATGTGGAACGCACAACAACTTGCGCCTCCGCCATAATGACCACTGGTTAGTTGCTTGAAAGTGAAGTAAAGTGAACTTATGCATACATAATTTCACTTTACACGCAGGTAAAATAAAATTACTAATTCAATTCTGCACATATGCTTAGAATCTTTTGAATAACAAATTAGGGTAAATCAAATATTGAAAACAGAAATTTTGAAAAGTAACTAATGAGTAACCAGAAAAGCAATGGAAGACTAACTACAGTATACAGACATCAAACATTGTATATAGACAAAGAGAGTTGGAAACAAGAGAAAAAAATATAGGCAAACTTTGGATAATCTAGAGAATTTTGGCAATTATAAGAATTAATAATGTAAAAAAATGTCAATTAGTTATAACCAAACATCAGTAGGCACAATATCATTGTAATAATAAACATTACCGAAAAGCAGATATAGTAACTTATGAAAGGAAAACAATTATTAATCTATCAAAGACACAAGAAACAGATAAAATACCGATCAGAATTAATATATCGAACATTTAAAATGCACAACATGAAGCAATTAAACAGAAGAATAATTCAATTTTTCTATTGAAAACCCACTAAACTCGAAGAGATTTTCCACTAAACACCAAATCACTTTTTTGAACTTCTCGACGCACGTTTTGTTAACCATGTTAGCATCAGGAATCAGGAAATGTAATCCTACCAGGTTAAATTAACCAGATTAAATCATCTCCTGATGATGCTCTCCTAGTGATTTGGTGTTTAGTGGTAAATCTCGTCGAGTTTAATAAGAATGATTATTAAATAAGTATTTGTTAAACAGAAAAAAAATGGTACATCAAATATTTTTACAGATGGTTGATAATGTTCCTAAATCATTCCGGTGTCGATTCTTTTGTTCTGTAAAGGGTCACGACGTTTCGCCAAAACCTCATTTGGTGGTTTCAAGTGTTATCCGCTACTAGTGGAAGCTATCAGAAATCGGTCCTGAATTCGATGAACAAATTTTACATCTTGTTGAAGAGGATTATGCCAGAAGACTCGATTTTATTTTCATATAATAGCTTAGACGCTAGTGTTACAAAAATTGAATACCCATATAGCCATATGAACAAGACAAAAATAAACTTTTTTATCTTACTTTTCCGCAAAAACAGTTGCATTTTAGATACGAGGTGTGGCTATAAAATAACGAGACTGACACTGCTACAGTAGAAGTTCGCATGCGCCAAACGCCAGCAACCAACATCTGTTTAGCGGGAAGCCTCTTTCTTCTCTTTCGAATGCAGCACCTCTCGCTTTTGCAAACAAATCCGTATAACCGTAGCCTTCGTTGGCATTAGAGTTGTTTTTTTGTTTCGCTGGAAAAATATTAAGTCTTACAATAGAGGAACCAATTGTTGTGAAATTTTACTTGGAACTTGAAAAAACCGCTACTGAATCTTATAATTTATTGAAAGAAGTGTATGGTAATGAATGTTTATTGCGTGCACGTATTTTTGAGTGGTTTAAACGTTTTCTAGATGACCGAGAAGAGGTTGAAGATGATCCACGCCCGGGTCCACGTCATGAACGGATGGCAATATCGAAAAAATGGTAATCTGGTTCGATCTGACAGTGGGTTAAGTATTCGTGCGATTGCTCGAACTGTAGGAATTGACAAAGAATGCATACGGCAAATTTTACACAACAATTTCAACATGTAAAAAGTGTGTGCCAAAATGGTGCCTAAAATTCATACGTTTGAACAACAAGAAGCTCACAAAATGTTTGTATTGACACTTTGAATGCCATTAAAAATGACCCAAACTTATCATGGTTTTTCACTTATGATCCTGAAACGAAACGCCAATCCATGCTTTGGAAGAGCCAAATTCACCGAGAGCCAACAAAGCTCGAATGAGCAAATTCAAAGCAATGATGATGTTTTTGTAATATTCATGGGATTGTGTACCTTCACGGATTCCTGAAGTTTAAACTATTAATCAACATTACTACCTTCATGTTCTTGCTGAACTCCGTAAAATAATAAGGAAAAAACGACCCGAATTGTAAAAGAATAAGTCATGGGTTCTTCAGCCAGACATTGCCCCGGCTCATTCCTCATTGTCTGTCAAAAGGATTCTAACCAAGTACAGCATCCCAGTGTTAGACTATCCGCCTTATTCGCCGCCATGCGACTTCTATCGGTTCTTTAAAATGAAAGCTGTATTACAAATAACAAAATTTGAGTCAGTTGAAGCTGTGAAAGAGAAAGCGGCACGCATTCTTAAGAAGCTGACAGAAGAAGACTTCCAGCACTGTTTCGAACAATGGAAGATGCGCATGGAGCGTTGTAGGGTTAGGGGAGGGGTGTACATTGAAGATGATAATAAGTAAATAGGTATGAAATCAAAATAAAATATTTCAGTGTCAGTCTAGTTATTTAATATTCACACGTCGTATATGTTGTAAAGAAACTTCTTGTTCAAAAGACCAAAAACAATCTTTAGTTTCACAAATTTAATTTTTTAAGTGGAAATTTGGTTTAAATACAATCTAGTATTTTCTCTTCGATGCTCACAGCAGTTCGGGGGTAACAAATTTTCGCATTAGATTTATTGGATCGCATCCCATCAGTTTAAAGTCTACATCCTTTAGCGTTTCTGAACCATATAACCATAATTCTTTTAGATATAAAAGGGGCCTTTCTAACGTATGACTGCTGTTAGAGAAATAGTTTGAATTATTTGTTGGATATGTATGAAACATCCATCCATTTTTAACACTATCACTGTTTATTAATATTTCTAGTCCTTTGTTCTATAACTAGTTACTGGTAAAATGGAAAACTAGATTCAGGTTTTTTTTATGCGAATTAAATTGTGTTGTATTAATGAGTATTATTGTGTACATAATAAATTTTGATTTATCTGATAACATTTAACAAAACCTACACACTTTATAACACGAACGGAGTGATTTTTCCAATATGATCTATTTTATCAGGAATTTAATTTACTAAATTTGTAATATAAAATCTGATGAAAAGTTTGAAACAACCAGGCGAGGGTAGGGTTAACGTATTATTGGTTTTATAAATAGATACTAAATTCCAAAGCTCAGTAGGCGTTGTGGAAAGATTTCAGGGATAAACTGGACTTGCCTAAACCCTTGTAATATAGGGCTTAACTGGACAACATGGAATAACATTTTCTAGAAAAAATATAATGACATACTTATAGGACTGGAAAATATTATCTTTCCATTAATATATGTGGCAATATAATTAGAACTTTGGATTTCCTAAACGTATTGAGATTTTTTAAAATAATACCTAAATCGAGAGCAATCCGTCCATGCGGCATTAAGTTTACATTTTGACAACGTAAAAATGGCAGTTGCAGAATGATTTAGTAAATTGAGCCTCATATTAAATTGTATCCAATGTTCTTTATTATATCATCAACATCATCATCATCATTGGCTATGCATTCCTGTGGAATTAGAGCCACCATTGGAGGGTGTTTTGATCTATTTATTACGGTAGATATTCCGCATTTCATTCTCGTTGCCTCTATAGTGTGTTGTGTATCCTGGCCCTGTCGACAATTCTTTCCCATTCCTTTCTGTCTTTCATTTTCGATGTCCACCCTGGCGATTCAATTCCCCTTATGCATGTCTTAACTTAGACATTCCATCTGGCTCGCGCTCTTCCCCTCATCCTTTTTCCCACCGATCTCCAGTTGGGGATTGCCAGTATAGTACTTTACTGTTGTTTCCTGTGAATGTGTCTATACCATCTAATTTTCTGTGCCTTTATGTAACGTACCAAATCTTCTTCATCGAGTAACTCTCTGATTTGGTCATTCATTAGTCTTCGGTACCCTTCTCCTTCGTTCTCGGTTCCATAGACTGTCCTTATTATCCTGCTCTCGAAGACTCTTAGTTTTTCTTTCTCCCTTAAGGTGATGGTAATCGTTTCTACTGCGTACGTTACAATGGGTCTTATGATCACTTTATAGATTCTACTCTATGCCAATCTTTCTGTCATTTAATAACTTTTTATATCTGTAGTATGCTCTATTGCCTGTTTGGATTCTATGAGCTATTTGCTGTTACTTCTATTCACTATTACATTCAGATATTTCAAATTGCCCATCGCCTCTCTCTGGAGTAGTTTCTGTTCATTTTTGCTTGATATCGATCTGCTAGATATCATGTATTTAATCTTTTCTTTGTTTATATGTAAACCTCTAATTTGGGCTTCTCTCTCTTTGTTTCTTATAAACTTTTCACATCTCTAACTACGATGTGAGGTCGTCCGCGTAGCCTATGTCTGTGCAGATTTGTTCCTTATAGTTCCCTTTTTCCCTACTTTTTAATTATTTCCTCTAATGCTATACCGAAAAGTGTTGTTGAAAGAGCATCTCCTTGTCTTACTCCTCTATTGATTTTGGATCTTGGATCTCTATTATCAGCAACAGCTGAACTTAATGACTACTCAGACCTGCGCAGAAGATCTGAAAGTTGAAACGTTTTGAATCTTCTTATAGCATCACGTACCACCAGTTAGCCAACACATTAGGGTGTAATGTTGGTCTTTTACTGTATCTTTCACTGTATTGTTTAATTGGCCCTTTAATGAATGGCACAGTACTGCTGATGACATATGTCCAAATTAGATTTATTGATTAGCTTAGATTAGATTATATATTTAAACTATTATGATTCTGTAAAGTAATATTATATTATGCAGAGTTAAGATTTCCATCCATCCATTAAGATTATCCATTAAGATCCATCCAATAAGATTTCCATTTCCAGATCTTTCGTAATTTTAATCCAAGTTGTCTAGGTTTTGTGAAGATATGCTTGCGCCAAGGTCAAAATGTATAACGAGATATTTTGCGACTTCAGTTTGTAGTTGTTGATAATTGTTAAGTCTAGCTGGTACTGCCAACAACTCTTTTCAGAATAAAGATGACGTTCGGATTTTGTTTCACTGTTATGAATTTTTTGAAATTTAGTTTACATTATTTTTTTGTTTATATTTATTTGATCTTAGTCGATTGCCTTACTTGGTTCTTTATTTCTGTATTCTGTTTTGTTCGAGTTTATTCATTGATATAACATAAAATTATGATTTCTAAATAGTACCTACTCTTTTATTTCTGGTCATAACTATATATATACAAGACGAGAAGAAAGTCCTGCGCATGGATCAGGGAACAAACAAAAGCCTGTGACATCATTGGAAGAGCAAAGCAATTGAAATGGAGATGGGCAGGCCATATTGCGAGGCGATGGGATGACAGATGGACCAAGGTAATCCTGTAGTGGATACCGCTTGATCGCAATCGTCCGCGAAGAAGGCCGAAAGCACGATGAATTGATGACATCGTTAAGTATATTGGACCCGAGTGGCAGAGGAAAGACCATGACCGTGAAAGTTGGAAGCATGCTGAAGAGGCCTTCATTCTGCAGTGGATCGATACAGGCTGATGATGATGATTTTATTCATTTATTTTATTATTATAATATTATAGTACATTATTTAGAAATTCATTTAGCAAAACAATACTGTCGAGATGGTGGCCTGGTATTCTTGAAGGCATGATCGAAAATGTGCTCTATCATCCTGCCGCACATATGTCTGGATATCGAGTTGATCTCATGAACAATATCTATTCTGAGAGTAATATGGTTTTAAAAGGAATTTCTATGTGTACCACTCGGTGTTTCTCATTTCTGGAAAGGTGAAATCAATCTTCTTTTGTCATTGAGAAGTCGACATCGAGGGTATTTTTTCAATTGGAAGAGGTATTAGACGGGGAGATAAAATTGTTAATATTGCACTTAATTGCATCGCCACATAATCTGTTGTGCGGAGGTGTCAGAAATTTGTTGAAGTTGAAGGAATGCATTTTGAACAATATATGTAATTTGTAATTCATCTTAATTAAAAAATTTGTCTAATAGAATTAAATAAAATTTTAAGTTGTAACATTTTCTTAAAATGTTTTCTTTTTTCTTATTTGGATGTGCTTTATAGTGTTGCTCCCGAAAAGTTTAAAAGCGATTTACTCGAAAATGATGCATCTTAAAACTAAGAATACCTCTTTTACGCAAAAAAAGTCAGGGATTTCATAATATTGAATGAAAATTAATAAAATATGCGTACAAATAACACGGTTCAGTTCGACGCCCAAAGTTTACAACACTTACCAAATTTCATTATTTTATTGTAAACGGTTTCGAAAATATTTGAGAATATCCATCTTCACGTTTGCATCATTTTGGTCAAATGATAACTCATCTTTCCATCTTGGTAAAATGGTAACGCTGAGTAAGGAAAATAAAGACCTTGAAATTGATAGAGGAAGATACAGTCTAACATGGACGGCTTATGGGTTATGTTTAAAACCTAATATATATACCATACATATCCCCTGTTATATCATATATCTAGAGTGTGTAACCTCTTTAGGACACACACCCATAAAACTGATGTTCGTTCGCATCACAAAGTAGTAAAATACAGTTTTCTACCGCGATCTGGACAGTCACTAGAGATTGGCAAAACTATTATTTTTACGTAACAGTTGGAACTGTTAGTTATTTTAAAATAGCTTTTAGAAATAACAAATTAATGTTATTTTAGTTATTTTAAAAATATTCTCACATTTCGCTTATATTTGCTCTTGTAATACATATTTTACATCTATATTTACGCACTATATACCATATAACAATAATTACTAAAATAACAGTTTTAAGTCCCTTCTATAAACTGTTAAATCAAATGCATAAAAAAATGCAATCGTACAAAATGCGCATAGAACAGATGTATTATATGAAAAAGGAGAAGGTATAAAGCCACATTATAGAAATCGTTAGATAATAGATATAACAATTTGACTATAGTAATAATTGTGTTTTAAATGCAAAATTCTGATAATCTGGACAGTAAATGGTATTTTTATATTCCTATTTCCTAAATATTTACTTTTAGTTTGACTTACTTTGAATACATTTAAATAATCTAGTGCACATTACTAACAGTAACTAGTAAGTATCATAATAATATAAATTTTATTTTGAAGATTGTTCTAGTACAAGTAATCCTGAAGTCGACCATTAAAATGTTATTAATGTATAAATATGAAATGTGCAGACATTTGCGTAGTTGTGGTGGTTATTCTTATTACTCTATAGGCAAAGTCGAAATATTATAATAATTGGCGGCTTTTAAGTTTAAATTTTTACATACCAGTAACCAAATAGGTAAATAACTTAGATATTTTTTATATATAACTTTATTATATATAAAGAATATATATAAATGTCCAAACATTTTATTAAAACAAAGTGTATATTAACAATATAAAACTACATTTATTCATAATGTTCTTCTCGAAACAGCAACTCACTCAACTTTACCCATAACGCTGCCCAATGTCGACCGCTGACACCGAACTTCTGTTATTTTCGAAAATTGCTAAATACGGCAACACTACGACTACGTAGTGTTGTCGACTAACTGTTATTTGTCTGCCTACCTGTTATTTGTTATTTCGTTTAGTAGCGGGGACGCCCCAACAGCGACAATGAAACTCCATATAATTGTGCTGTTATTTTTACACATCAATAACAGTTGTTAAACGTTAATATGAAAGACTAGTTAGAAAATATCAGATCGTTAAATAACAACCCACCTCGAACAGTTACCCATCAATGTTGATTTGGAAGCTTATATAACATGAATTTCTGGCCACTTACATATGTCCTAATATATGGCGCTCAGATGTCGGTCTTAATAAAGTACATAGTTAAGAAGCTAGTGGTTACCCACTGAACCATGGATTGACCAGTGCTAGGTATTACACGGAGAAATAAAAAAGAAAAGAGTAAATTCATCAAAAAACTAAAGTAGCCGATATCATGAAAGGATACGGCAAGAACAACAGCTAGTAGATGGAATCTGAAGACACTACTGGTACCTAATTTTGAAGCACACTCAGGCAAATTTACTTGCACTATACTCAAATACTCTCGAGCATTTAGGAATCCATCAGTGATTAATAAATTTCTAGTCCCAGCACAAGACATACATCCCAAACCATGACATTTCCACCACTATGGAAACTTCGGAATCAAATGTTTAACAATTTGCTGCACTTTGTTTAACAATTATTATTAAAGTATTTACATTCAATACTCAATTTATTAAAATTATTCTAGTTTGTCTGATTTACTGTATTGGAATTATCTCTAAAGCGAAATACACAAAACAACTGTATAATTACAAACTCCATTACTTTCTTAGCGAGAAAATTCGATATTTCATAACCCACTTTTTAACAACTCCATATTCTGCTTTAGTTGTGAGATAATTTTGTTGGAAGTCATTCGCAGCTTGTGATGATATATTTTTAATTTTAATGAATAAAGTTTGAATAAGGAAATTTGGGAAAATGGTGTTGTCGAAACACTTTATTCACCACTGTATTCAATATATAATATTTTTCTTGGTAAAAACAAAAATATCGAACTATTTTACAAATATATGCATTACGAGATATTGGCATTTCAATGTTGTGCCTAGTCAAATACTATTGAGGAAATATGTTTTTTTTTCAGTCGAAAAAGATTTGAATATCTTGCCCTAATTTGAATTGTAAATTGCTGCAATCAAGTTTATTTATTGATTTTAGAACGTCTTTCTCATAACAAATTGAAAAACTTATGCGCCTTTATAAAATTTCACAATAAAGAACGAAATGTATCATTAGGCTTCTATGGAAGCGCCTCAAGTTTACCGAATTGGATTTTCGTCGACCCCGTTTTTCTCTAATTTACTTACCACGAGGCGTGACAAAACAAGAATGCCAATGGCTGGTACGAAATAAATAGAAAAAATATTGAAGAAATTTTAATATCAATGACATTTTCGTATTAAATTCATACGTATAATTTGATAATTTTTTATAAAAATTTAATTCAATATGCGCATGATAACTTTAATATTAAAAATAATGTCTGAACGATAAAGGAAAAAAAAACTTTCATATTATTTCAACTGGAATTTATTGAGCTAAAAGTTGACTTCGATGTTTTTAAAAACTTTATAACGAGTTTTTTAATCACACCAAGTCGCATTGAAATTCTTCGACGAACGTTTCACATATTGTTAACATCACCAGTAAATGATTCAAACTAAATCTTAATCTATTTCGTTTATAATTAATTTTGTTAATGTGTTTATTACTTTTTTTTTCTGAAGAAACTACAATGCTGACAAAAAATAATAATAAATACATGTTGTCTCATTGGACGCAGTCCAAGGAATTCTAACACTGCATATATGCGCAATCGGACGGGAGGTCGGCGAAAAGTATGGGTTGTTGACTGTGGATCGGTTCTTCCTATTCTTGACAAGAGAGCACATGTCGGTGCCCTGAAGGGTCCGAACATCAAGAGACGAAACAAACACAGAAGGAATGGGGGGGGGGGCGTCCCATGTCAAGCTAACAACAAAATGCTCATTTTGGCGGACACGCAGGTTGTTGTGTGTTCCACATGAGATTGTGGAACCCAGCAGTTGGGTGACTGCATATATATATATATATATATATATATATATATATATATATATATATATATATAAAGAAAATACACCCGCTCTTCACGTTGGTGCTTTGTCGTTCCCTCATCTGTCATCCAAAGCGCCAGCAAGCATCTCTCAGGACCGATTTCTGGCCTTAAGCCGTCATCAGCTGGGCTCAAGCTGAACGCCCGGAGAGCGGATGAAGGGAACGACTAAAGCCATGACTATATAAATCGGCCCTGTCGAATGGCGGCTGGAATCGCATGCAATTCTGCCATCCTGTGATAAACGACCGCGACAGGCAAACTGTGTAGGATCGTTCGTGGCCCGTCTAACCGCGGGTAAGTACCAGGTCTGTTCAAAAATAATGATGAAGTGGGGTCGTAGAGAAAGATATTAAAAACAAAGAAAATACACCCGCGCTCCACGTTGGTACTTTGTCGTTCCCTCATCCGTCATCCAAAGACATGGCCGATTTATATGGTCATGGCTTTAGTCAATCCCTTCAGCCGCTCTCCGGGCGTTCAGCTTGAGCCCAGCTGATGACGGCTTAAGGCCAGAAACTGGTCCTGGGAGATGCTTTCTGGTTGCTGGTGCGGATATATATATATATATATATATATATATATATATATATATATATATATATATATATATATATATATATATACAAGACTTCGCGACATAGGGTACTTAAAGGCACAATGAGAAGGTTAGGCTGGAAGACCTCCTTCACACGAAATGGTAGAGATTCAGGAAGAAATTTTAGAAATTGTCGAAAACGAGCCAACAATGAGCACTAGGTATATACCAGGCCAAGTTGAAGTTGATCATAGTAAATTGTGGAAGACTATACGACAAGAAGACTTTTATCCTTATCAATATCAACTGGTACAAGCGTTACAACCCCAAGATTATCCTAGAAGAGTTGAATTTTTCAGTGGCTTTTACATTAGTACATCAAAAATGAAAAAATTACCAAATTTATTTGGCTACCTTGGCTACCGACAAGATCACATTTACAAGAAATGGAGTAAATAATTTCCACAACAACCATGTTTGGGCAGTAGAAATAGCAATAGAAATCCGCATGCTGTGAAAAGAACCCATTTTCAGCACAGATTTTCAGTAAATGTTTGGGCTGGCGTAGTAAATAGCATCCTTATTGGGCCTTTTTTCCAGGTTGACTGACAGGTGAAAATTATTTAGAATTTCATTAAAACAATCTACCACAATTATTACAAGATGCTCCTTTAAATATTAAACAGAATATATGGTTTCTACATGATGGAGCTCCGCCACATTTTAGACGAGAAGTTTACGAACAATTAAATAACGAATTTACTAAGAGATGGATAGAGCGCAATGAGTCCATTTCTGGGCCTGCGCGTTCCCTGAATTTAACGCCCTGCGATTTTGTTCTGTGGGGCTGTTTAGTAAAAATGTATCACTATGGAGAATGAAATACAACAGGAAGGACTACAACAGCGCATCAAAAGTCTTTGTGATATTATTCGGGGACACCGGGATTTTATTTTCGACGCGTGTAGTGACGCATAGGTTGGCTGAGCAAGATTTTGTGTTGGCCGAACAAATGGAGACAATTTTGAACAATTTTTATAATATGTAACATTTCCGTTTTTGTTATTCTGGAACTTTTATATAAATCATTTTTGCTAAATTAACTTCCCTTTGCGAGTTCTACAACGCAATGGTCGAGAATATCAAAATCAAAACATTGAAGACACCCTGTATATATATATATATATATATATATATATATATATATATATATATATATATATATATATATATATATATATTGGCATTTTCAAGTGTTGCCCTCTTCGACTGAAGAGACCAGTCAGTTGGACTCTTCAGTCGAAGCAGACAACACTTCTCTAGACGAAGCGGAAAATGGCAAATGAGATTTTAGCGAAACGTCGTGACTCTTCACATAATTAACGGATCGACATGCGGAATGATTTAGAAACATTATCTATTCAGAGATTACTGCATTTCTGAAAAGCATCATTCTTTCAAGCAACACTTCGTGAATTTTATAGCCGGTATAACATTTAGTGTTCTTTAGACGGTCTTCGAAAACATATCGTTTAGACGGTTTTGCTTTCATAAAAAAGGCTAATTGCTTATGTTGAAAGATATCAGATAATAACAGAAAATTGTGATAAGAATACTACTGGCATGTAAAAAAAATATAAAGGCAAATGAATTTGAAATATTTTCAATTGTGTGTCAAAATACATCCCTCTATAAGCCAAATCCCCTCTCACAATAAAGTTTCTGTTGCGGCTCTATGGCACAGTTAAGTGGTCTAATGCTACACACTATGCGGAAGTTTTATTTTGGAAACAATACAACGCTGCCTTAATTAATTCATTGTGGCTCAGCGTAAAATGTTAGGTTGTCTCGTTTAAAGTTTTTTTCATTTTTTTTTAATGATGTTAAGATATATTATACGGGCAGTTTCAATAGTTCATATATATTTTTTCTTTTTTTTAAGTTTTTTTGGCCACGATGTAAAACACAAAAAATATCAAAAATATCTGTTCTTATATAAATAAAAGTATCACTGGGTAAAAAACAAAACAGAAGCTAATTCATCAGTGATTATTTTTCATTAAAACAACAATTTAAAATTATTAAACAACATTAAGAGACCGTACTAAACTAAAAATAAATACAATTTTCGAATTATTAACTCCATGCTTAAAAATAACTTATTTTCAATTAGAAAATTATTATTATTACCAAAATTTCGGAATGGCAATGGGTTCTTCTCTCTCTCCTTTGATAAGTTATATCTTTATGGGGGAAGTCGAGAATGACATATTAAGTATATCTCTTTAAAAGCCAATAATGCGGCTTAGATATATTGTTATATGACATATTATATTTTTGTTATATGACAACATAGCATTGATGATCTAAATATTTTTTGCAATATATAAATTCTCGAGAGCCTACAATTAAGTTTACTTAGAGATGGAGAGGGAGAATCAATTGCCATTCCTCGACACTTTAATAGTAAAACACAACTACATATTCAAAACTACAGTTTATAGAAAACCTACAAACACAGATAGGTATTTCAATTTCTTTTCTAATCACTCAAAATCAGTCAAAATAGGAGTAATTAAAAGTTTACATGACAGAGCAAAAGTTGTTTGTACCGACAGCGATACACTACAAAAAGAAACACATTACATTAAATACATTTTAATAAAAAAACAATTACCCAAAAAATTCCATAGATAAATCTTTTAAAACTTTTGATACCAGACAAAACAGACAACTTATTAATAACAGTAACACCAACTCTCAAACAATTAACCTCACAATTCCTTACATCCGCGGTATTTCTGACACAATTAAAAATATTCTTAGATATATCTGACAAAAACCAAACCAAACAATACACCACAGAATACCAAAAATGTGGTTTATAAAATTCCCTGCGAATGTGGCAAATTTTATATAGGCGAGACATCTAGACCGTTAGATAAAAACCTTCTAAGAAAGGGCGATTTTAATAAATCTAGAATTTATATTTTAGAAAATTTTGTATTTTTTAAATTTTTGTTCGTTAGGCAAATTTATTACAGAAAAAGAATCACCGAGAAATTAGTTTCCGTTTTGTTTTTTATCCAGTGATTCTTTTATTTACATAAGAACATAGGTTCTTGATATTTTTTGAGTTTTAGATCGTGGAAGAAAAAATATATGAACACGCCACAACCATTCAGACAATACTTATTCAATAGTTCTTAATAACACAAATTAAGACTAGTTAATTCCTTTGTGTGGCAAGTCCATTGTTGACATCTAAATATTTGGCATTGTTTTGTTTAATACCCTGTTATTGGGTTTAATTATTGAACGTGGTTAGACCAATTTGATGGTTTTAAAATAAGATGTCTTCGCCAAATCTTAGATATATATCTTCATGACCACTACCAAAATGTGACAATCTGGCAACCTGACAGATAAAGAAGCTGGAAACTACAATCGGCAATCACCAAAGAAAACATGAATAAAATATGTTGAAGAAGACATCCGAAATTAGCATCTAATCTTACAAGAAGGTAAGAACGTTGCCAAAAATGTGTGGAAGGAAACCCATTGTCAATATACGAAAACGACATGTGGTACCTACAGCATCTTACTAGCCTCGAGGAAAAAAAAGAAAGAATCACTGAATGCAAAGGCGGCAACTGAAAATGACCACTGAATAGATTCATATAATATTTGGTTTCTGCTCAATGAATTTATTACGATAACGCTCCTCGTCAAGAAATTTACATAAAGAAACCTTAACTTAATCAACCCTATGATAACGGTTACTTTTATTGAAAATGCTAATAACCCAAATAACGATATTTTCGTCGGCTTGTATAAAGAAGCAAGCAAAGCTTTTTTGTATGGGTAAACAGAATTAAAATTTGCTGTACGAAGTTTAAAGAAAGCTTAGTCCTTTCCCAGCAGGAAACGACTGTTTTTTTATAAAAGTTTCTTTTTAGAAGCGGATATGAAAATGTATAACTGGAGGGGTAAAAAAATAAAACATAAAAAAGCTGAAACATAATTTATGTTCTGGTTTCTTTTTACTGTGAAATTACCCAGTTTCTAAATTATTAGCATTGTTCTATTTTATTATTTTGTTCTGAAATAACAAGCCTATTCTTAATAATACTTAACATTTCGTTACATTATCAGGATTTTTATTCCCGATGCAATGTAAGTGCAATGAAAAAGTACTTACAACTCACTAAGATAGATATTTATATATATATATATATATATATATATATATATATATATATATATATATATATATATATATATATATATATATATACATAATTGGCTTTTTAAGAGATATATTTAATATGCCATTCTCGACTTCCCCCATAAAGATATTACTTATTAAAGGACAGAGAGAAGAACCCATTGCCGTTCCGAAATTTTGGTGATAATAATAAATTTCTAAATTGTTATGTCTAGTTTGTATAGTTAAACAACTATACAACCAAAATACTAACTCAGTTATCGTTGAAAATGTACTCACACCTGGACTTGAAGTCACTAAAGGAATACCACAAAATTGTTGCTTAATACAACAGCTGTACTCGATAATCTGGAACTGAAATATACCAAATAATATATATGGAAAGTATAGCAATATATGGAGCAGATGAATGGGAGGTATCTGCCGGAAATACATAGAGACTGAGATGGATAAAGTCAGAAACTAAATAATAAGAGAATAAATAGAATTACCCTTTGATATCAAAGGGTAATAAGAGCGTCCATTATATAGTGGACACTCTAGAATGCAAATCTTTAAGTTGGTATAACATAAATAGTGAGAAAAAAAAAACTACTGCAAAATTCACCGAATGGTATCGATTGGTTATGCCATATGATATAATAAGGCTAGGTTTGATAGAAGAAAAGAAACACATTTCTACGTTATATAAAGCTATTTTATAAAATATATGAATTATGTATTTTTCTTTCAGGAAAATTTCCAGCATTGTTAATTTTGGAATTCCTTATATTAAACAGCACAATCGAATAATTAATTGAAATAAGGAATTACGGAAACTATCCATAAATTCATCGTTTAAGATATCTAGGTACACTCCAACTGTCCCCCATCATCCATCAGACACAAGATTTTCGATTTGGAACATAGGCCTCCTCCAGATGTTTTCACGCTTCTCTATTTTGTGTAGTTGCAACCAACTTTGTTTTGATTCGTTTTATATCATCCATGTATAGGGTAGATAGTCTTCTTCGGCTTCTCTTATCTGATATCGTTTTCTGTTCTTCTTCATCCATCTGTCGTCACTGTCTCGTTACTATCGGTTACTGACCGTTACTTTGATTTAGCTATTTTATCTATTACATCGTCCACCTTCGTTCTTCTGCGCATCTCTTTATAAAAACCCCTAGTTTTTTCTCTGATGTTTTTGTGAGTCAGCCCCGTAAGTCAAACCGGCATGACACAAATATTTTTTGTTATATAAGTTTTTTGTTTTAAACTAATAGAAATTTTATTATTTCTAAACATATATCTTAGTTTATCATATACTGCCCAACCCAAAGTCGTTCATCTCAGGAATTGTCCACATGTTTGATTGTTCTGCCAATTCTAACATCATGTGCCAGGTATATATATATATATATATATATATATATATATATATATATATATATATATATATATATATATATATATATATATATATATATACATACATATATATATATATATATATATATATATATATATATATATATATATATATATATATATATATATATACATACATATATATATATATATATATATATATATATATATATATATATATATATATATATATATATATATATATATATAATATATATTTATATTTTTCACAAATGCAATATCCTTCCGTTTTATTTCTATATTCTTACTTGGGACTAAGTTCGTCATTATTTTGGCCTTTCTGTAATTTATATTTAAGCCGGTCTTAAGCATCGCATTTTGCAGTTGTTGTTGCAATTTCTTTGCCTCTCGGAGGTCCTCTGTTATTAACACATGTTTTGTTATCTCTATCTATTTTGATATGTCTATTTGCCCAGTTAATATGTCCTAAAACGTTTTAAACCGCGTTCTAGAAAGAACAGTTTTGAACAGTTTTGGTTACACGGTATCTCCGTGTATGTAGTATGTAACGTATGTAGCTCTAAAGAAATTGGTGCAAGACACTAGATGTAAAATTTGTATACTGATAATACATTATGCATTTTTTAAGGCTTTTATAACTGCACTCATTTATGTTGTATCGAACGCTTTTCGAAAATCAAACAAACAAATGTTAACAGAAGGGGTTTATTATATTCCACACTATTTTAAAATATCGGTATCAGTTTTCAAGTATCAGTTTTTTTCCGGAACAGAAACCAACTTGTTCGCGTGGTTAATAGTAGTCCAAATTTGTTTCTAGTGTGCATGGTACTATTCGAAAATTCAATTTATAAAGGGGTTTAAGAATGCTAATAATTGGTATATAGTTGTCCAGATCAGTGGCATTTCCTTATTGGTGAAGGAGGATGTTCACTGCATTGCTCCATTTTTCAGGAATTTACTGTTTACGTAGACGTAGGTTGAAGAGGTGTTGAATTTTTTATATGAATTTTGAACCTACAAATTTTATGGCTTCGCCCAAGACTCCATCCTCTTCTGGCCCTCTGTTGTATCCTATATGGTCTTCCACGGTCATTAAAATTATGCAATTAGGATACCTATGTATGTCTTCTTGTAGCAAGGTATATTAAAAGCGCACATCCTTCAAATTCGTTTAACGTTGCTGGTTGTCGACGAAAGACTCTTTAAAAAACTACTCTGTTTGGCGAGCTATATATGGTCGTCGAGCTCGCAGATAAGGTCTAGCAATGAGTTGCAGTATTTCGTCTCATAACATGATGCATTTAAGCCTGCTTCAATGGTTACTAGAGACGATTTGCTTACAAATCATATAGCCCTCCAATACTTTCCTTTCTAGAGTGATGGATGTATGTAATATAATGTAATGTAAATGTACATACTGCGATAGTTACATTTCACCTTTCTCCTCGAAAATGCCCGACTATTTGTGAAAAATGCCTGACCAACATTCAACACAGCAACTTAAACTACATTTAGATTCATCACTGAAGCAAACAAAACTCCATCGCACCTCACATTCAATTCTAGTTGGGTACCACTTTTGGCAAGGTATCTAGTTATGCGCGGTAAGTTGAAGCAGCAAATAAGGACGATAAGGACGCATTGTCTTCAAAGTTATTCTTGAAGCACTCTTACCTGTACATGAAACTAAATATATACACTATATATATATATATATATATATATATATATATATATATATATATATATATATATATATATATATATATATATATATATACATATATATATATATATATATATATATATATATATATATATATATATATATATATATATATATATATATATATATATATATACCAGGTGTCCCATTAAGGATGGATCGCGGCCGTATCTTGAAAACTATTTATCCCACAGCTTTGGGGGAAAAAAAATTGTACTAAAAATGATAATGAGAAATTCACCAAAAATATTTTTAAGCTTCTAAAACGACCCCAAGAGGGCGTGACGACCTCAACATTTTTAAAAATAATTTTTTTTGTGTATTTTCAAGTGTTAACCGAGTAAGAAAAATTCTCAGTTATAACTAGCAAACTGTCTCCTACAACTTTGTTTTATGACATTTTGTCGTAACTTCGCGAATAAAGAAGTGGGGGAGTTTACCTATTTAAATAAAAAGTCGTCTAATGTCCGTTTGCCTAAACCGATTTTTCTCAATTTGGATTTTTTTAAAAGGCAATTGCTGGGACAATCAGATAATATGGGAGATAAATTATTTAGTTTATAAATGAAACCGCGAGGGGGCGTTACATTCAACAATAGTTTTTTTGAAGTTTTGTTCAGTTTTTTCAAATGGAATGGTACAGCTTTTATTACATGGCTAGAAAGGTAATTTAAAGATGAATCATCCAGTGAAAACCTGAAATCGATATCTCTGACATGTCAAGAGATATTTCGATTTTTCTAAAAAATCATTATTTCACTACTACCTGCATTAAGTTAAAAAAATATTAACCTAATGTTTGCCTTCCTTCACACTTTACCTAGGCTTAGGACTGGTCCAAATTCTTCGTGCCATATTAATTTGGAGCGTGTTTAAAGGCCAACGGGCCAACAACGAAGATAATAATATTAACAACAGTCAAATAAAATTAATAGTACAACAGTCTAATAATTAACAGAATCTGAACTTTAACGCCTTTTTAAATGTTCAAAATGCCTTCGATCCTTAGAAATGCAAAGATTTATTTTTCGGCGAGTACTAAAAACGGCAGCTTCAATTTCCGCTCTTGAAATGCTGGTTATTGAATTTTGAATTCTTTCAATCATGTTTTCTCGTGTGGTAGGACGAGTTTGAAAAACAAGGTCTTTTAGTCTTCCCCACAAGTAAAAATCGAGGACTGTCAAATCCGGTGAGAGCACCGGCCACGAAAATAAACTACCCCGTCCTATCCAATGATTTGATAATCGTTATCCAAAAGGGCTTGGTGTAAGACAACATGATAGGGGTGCAGCTTGTTATCTCTTAAAATTCGATGAACGGATGTCTTGCTAACACCTAATTCTTCAGATATTTGTCTGATACTTAAATGGCGGTTGGTTGCAACATAAGCCAGAACATTTACGACATTATCTCCATTACTAATCGAACGTAATCTGGTGCGGACTGGATCTGGATGCACAATTCCTGCTTCTCGAAAGCGTCTTGCTAGACGTGTAAACACCTTCTTCGAATAATGCCTTCTTTCGGGATATTGACTTGTGCATATTGCCGCTCTGCAATACATGCATTTTCAATTCATTGGAAATACACCGCCAACATGTCATAGGCCTCGTTATTCGTAAAAGGCGTTGTTAGATATTATAATAATTATTAATAATCAATAAATGCAATGTTGAAAATGTAATGCATTTCAAAACTGACAAGATAATTTGACCGTTTTTGTTACCAGGGACCATATATATATATATATATATATATATATATATATATATATATATATATATATATATATATATATATATATATATATATATATACTGTGTATATATAGAAAGTTTGGTCCCAAAATTCTTAAGAAGTTATTCACGTAATATAACCTAATAAATCTCAAAGTTCTAACAAATATTTCTTATCCATTCCGGTTAGCTGATATATTGAGCCACGAGAAACAAGGGAATGTTTTTTTGAAGGTGCCTTACTTATAAATGAAACTGTTCTCGCGTAACATTAACAAATGAATTTTTTTTATAATCATTTTAAATTATTGATTGTAGCAATAATGATAATCAGAATTTTCAACAATATAAAATCAATCAATATCAATAAGAACGAAATATATATGACACGCACAAATTCAGAGCTCCGATAGCTTCCGAAATTTGTTAACTTATCTATTAGCTCTAACAGTGGAAGCATAATTTCATTAATCAAATGCTGCAGGAAGACTCAATATACTGGGTCAGGCAAGTGTTAAGCTACAATATCGTTTTGGCGTAATTTTATTTTTTTGTGGCATTTGCAAAAGTTTGAGTCTGGCTATTGTGCAGTGCGGACGTGCAAGTTCTACTATACACTAAAATTTGATTATTAAAAGTTCTGTTATGTTCTTTAAGTTATGTTATATTAAGTTCTATTAATATTAACATATTCTATTATGAACCGAAAGATAAATACACGGTAAGAGAACGCAGTGGCGTCTGGTGAATCATAAAACGACAATGTATCTTTTATTCAAGCAAATTTAAGAATTTGGAACAATTGGGGATAGGTCGCACATCAGAGTTTCAAGAACAGTGCGAAGCGCTGAAAATATTGCACGTGTGATCGAAAGTATAGAGGAGAGTCTCTTGAAAGGTCGATTTGGCGACGTTGTAATTAATAAAATTTAAATGTAGGTAGATAGTTGCCAGTTGTGCCACTCAAAACTCCTTTTTTTTAGTTTTACGCTTTACGTTTTACTCCGTTTTTCTAGTTTACGCCGAATTTTGAGAAGTGACGTACATGTTTCCCAGTAAGATGTCAATTGTTAGTGTAAAAGACCTTTTACCTATTGATTTTAATAAGCGATTAGAATACTGTAGTGCTTTTGTAAACTACTTCCTTCAAATTGACAATTTTGACAATTGAAATTGATGTTCAAACTGACAATTGAAATCGCTGTATTAACACTAGATATGTTGCAAAAGTTATGGAAAATTTGTTAAAAACGACTCACAGTTGCATTTCTGCTAATGGCTCACATTAGCACAAATTAAAACATCAAAAATTAATCATAGATTCAAGCCAAATAGTTCGCCAGCCCTTTGCAGTTCTTGTATGCGTTTTTGCAGCTCCTCCTAGTGAATCCACTTCTGAATCCTACTTGTTCTCTTGGTTGTGCGCCATTCAGTTTTTTTAATATTCTTTTAGAAATTATCTTAGTGAAAGCTTTGTACATTACTGATAGGAGGCTTATTGGAGGATAGTTCTTTAAATCTTCCTGTGCTCCCTTTTTATGTAGTGATACAGATACTTTTTGTTCTTTGAAGCATTTTGAGTATAATTTTGCCAGTGTTTTATGTAACGTCCGACTACCAGCTTTTAGCATTTCGACAGTTATACTGTCCTTTCCTGGAGTCTTGTCATTTTTCATCGATTCTATAGCATTTGTTACTTCCTCCACTAGGATATCTGGCATTTGTTCTTCTGTAGGCATTGTTGTCTTTGATTGGTTCTGATCTTCATATAACTGGGAATAATATTTTCTCACAACCTCTGACATTTCCGTACGCGCCCTGACACACTGTCCTTTCCTGGAGCCTTGCCGTTTTTCATCGATTCTATAGCATTTGGTGCTTCCTCCACTAAGGATATCTGGCATTTGTTCTTCCGTGGGTTTTGTTGTCTTTAATTGGTTCTTATTTTCATATAACTGGGAATAAAATTTTCTGACAACCCCTAACATTTGCGTACGCGCCCTCCATGCTGTGCCATCCTCACGCCTTAAGGCATATATTTGCATTCTTTTATTTCTCAGCTTCTGTTTAGCTTTGTTCGTTCCTTTATTTTCCTCCAGGGTTTTTTGCACTAGGTGCATATTGAATCGGCACGTGTCCTCTCTGATACGTTTCCTTATAATTTTGCAGAGCTCAGTGTACTCGACCCTGCCAAAAGGAATACGTGCATTTCTCATTGCCCGCCGTTCCTTCATCAAATCAATGATCTCACTGGAGATTCTTGTCTGTTTGAGACATTTTTCTTCTGGTGCTATTGAAGCATCCGTTTGAAGCACATTGTTGGCGATTTCTGATACTGACTGATAGTTCCACTTCCTCCGTATCTTTTAACACAGCAAACAGGTTTAATAAAGCAATCTCAAAATCGCTTTCTCTCTCCAAGAGTTTCCCAGAATCTACTTTGCCCTTCTTTGATCTACCATTCTTTCGCGTTCTCTTCGACAGTTAATCCTAACTTTTGCTCGTACCATTCGGTGGTCACTTCCAACTGTTAAGGACAGTAAAATTGGTAAATATTGTTTTATCGTTGGTTATGATGTAGTCAATTTCACTTGTGAGTCCAGATCGACTTTTCCATGTCCATTTTCTCTTGATATTTTTCTTATAGAATGAATTCAAAATATATAGTTCTTGTCCTTCGGCAAAATTAACCAATCTGTCACCTCTATTGTCTCGCTCATCGGTTCTATATGGGCCAGTTGCATTTTTGACAGTTTTTGTTGTTCCAATCCTGGCATTAAAATCACCCATCAGGATTTTGTACCTACATTACTCCTTGTATAAAAGCAAGCTGGCCACATCATCATAAAATTCCTCAATTTCCGCATCCCTATAGCTTATAGTTGGTGCATAAGCTTGGACGATTTGAAGCCTAAACTTTTGATTCAGTTGAATGACGCATTGGGTTAGTCGGTCAGATACACTTTCAAATTTTACTATACTGTCCTTCAGCTTTCGATTGACGAGGAATCCAATTCCGCCACATCGGCCATTTTCCGTACCTCGAGTGTAGAGAACGTGTCAGATTGGTTCCAGTTTGATAAACTCTTCACGCTTTCTTCGTGTTCTTGCAATCGGGCCTCCGTTTTCTTAGTCCGTTTTAGCGATTTAGCGTTGCAATGCCAAAAGTCCAATGTCAGCCTGATTTAACCCGGTGATTCTTAGCACCCTCTGTCTTAGGGCAAGTCTTCCCGCTGACGTAGGTAGTTGCCCCTTGGCCTCCGGGGAATGAGGGCCGTGTTTGAGGTTGTACTGTCATATTGAAACATATTGAAGTACCATGTTGAAGGTATGGACCGTAATCTGCCACGCTGGTCAATGCGGGTTGGCAGATTTTGGATCACGTTAGTCTGAGGTCTCTTCCTTGACCTGTCTGCCAGGGGTTACCGTCCCAGGCATAGACTCCAGACGGCATAGTTCAAAACTTCATTGCCCTACTCAAACCCCTTTACCGCGTCAAGGTCTGATCCACAAAAGGAATATATATATATATATATATATATATATATATATATATATATATATATATATATATATATATATATATATATATTAATTTTTAATAATTAATTTAATTGATTAAATTAATTAATTTTTTGATAAAATCGTAGTTTTTTATAAGTATCTCTTAAATATAGAAGCAATTTTGTAGGAAATTAAATTCTCTACAAAAAAAGTTCCATTTTATTCATAAAATTCATTTTTATGGAGATATTCTCGATAATAAATTGGTTAACTCCATATAGCCAACATTTTAAGGCCTACAAACGTCGTTTTTTCTGAAATATAAACAAATTCGTAAAACTATAATAAATTCTAGATATTTTAATAATATACCAATTTTAATATTTATATTTTATTTATATTTATATTTATATTTATATTTATATTTATTTTTATTCTTATATTTATATTTATATTTATATTTTATTTATATATTATTTATATTTTATTTATATCTATAATTATATTTTAATATAGAAGTGGTCATTAAATTAAATAATTGTAAATTCTACTTAAGTTATGAAAAAAATGACATTTTGTAGGTCTTTAATTAACCTGTAATTTATTATCGATAATATCTCCATAAATGTAAATTTTATGAACGAAATGGAAAGGACCTTTTTTGTAGAGAATTTATATATCTATATATTTTTCTCAAATCCGTATACTTTAAGAGGTACTTACAAAAAACTATGATTTTATCAAAAAATTTACTTAGATCGTCTTGAGGCACGATATTTGTGTTGTGTTCTATCTGTTAAAAAATATTCCCTCATATTTTCTCATCAAAAGGAAGGTTTTTTTGGGACGTTGGAAAAAAAATTATTTTAATGACCACCCTAATATGTGGCAATCGTGTTAATATTAAAATTATCATAGCTTTAATAATTTTTTTCGCAGTTTATCCAATACTAAAATCAATACCCAGTCGTAGCGACGAACTGATTGACAGTTAGCGGCGAAACCTGACAGTTAAATATTATATATCAGAGGCGATACACAGAAAAAAGAAGGGCGACGTATCGAAGATAACAGTTAGATGTTTTGACGAGAGCATAGTATCGAGTTAGACGAAATATCGTGGCTCTCTGCGAAATTTTGAATATATATATATATATATATATATATATATATATATATATATATATATATATATATATATATATATATACACACTAGAGTCTTAGCGATTGACGAACGTATTTAGTGAAGAAGAGTACGTAAGAGAGACGATAGTATATTAGTCAGAATAATAAAATACAAATTACTGTACTAGTGAAGTAACGAAGTGTGTATGTGGGTTAGCTTAGTGAAAAGACATTAAGAGCTTCGTTGGCGAGGCTTAGGTTATTTGGGACTGTAAACTGTAAATTGTATATGGAAAATATATTATAGGTGATATTTTAGTCGTTTAGTGTAAATTTAAACTCCTAGATATTGGAAGAAGAAAAACAACATAAACAAAAAGCCTATATATATATATATATATATATATATATATATATATATATATATATATATATATATATATATATATATATATATATATATATATATATATATATATATATATATATTATGGTCATGATCGAGTGCATATTGTAACACACGATTTTTTATTTCTCCCATATTTAATGTGAGCAATGAGCTCTTTTAGTCTGCCCAATATTCCTTCGACCACAATATTGACAACTAATTTTAAAATTTGATTTTCATGTTGATCTACTTAATCTTTTATTTACCAAGACTTTTTTTATTTACTAACCATATTACCTGTAATTATTTTTGATCTATTCCATTTAAAATGTCGGAAGATTCTTTCAATAATTATTTTTTCTAATTAATCTATCTATAATATTCTTATTATAACCATTCACTTCACAACCTCCCTAATTAATTTAAATCCTTGTTATAATTATCTTGGTTTAAAAAAAATGGAATAATCTATTTACCATAAAATTTAAACTAGCCGTATTATTATGATTCGAATATATAATGCCTGTAACATTTTGTAAGCTCTGGTTAATTTGCTGTGATGACTGTTTTAAAATAAAATGATGTTATAACCTCTCATGGCAGATTTCTGCATGATTCTAATCTTGAAACTTAGTAAACTGATATTTTGCGAACCGAACAAATATATTAAGAATCTTTTCCACATAGTTTTACACCAAGATTTATGGTGACCATGATTTCCCAGAGAACATGAGTCACTGGATAAACCCTATTAAAAGTACACACATCAAAATAATAAGGGACAACCAGATAAAGGTCCATAAAATAATGTTAAAAAAATATTTGAGTAATAATGTATAGAGTAATTTAATTTGGTAGTGGAGTAATTTTTTTTGGTAGTTTAGTAGTTGTTTATAGAATAATTTAATTATTTGCCGATAAGAAAAAAATAACAAAAAGCATGCATTTTTTATTAGAAGCCTGAAATTGACACTGATCCTTTTTTGTTTATCTTTAACATGTGCACGGATTTTATTTGTCCGTATTTATTAATAATGGAGTGATATATCTCCATAACACATCTAGATCATAACACATTTACTTACATTAGGAATGATTCACGGAGATATGACACAAAGAGCAGCTGCTGAAGCTATTGACATCCAAAGAAGTGAAATGAATCCTTTATAGCTCAGTTTTCCAGAAAGAGGTGAGGAGGCCGAACGACATGTAGGTTCAGTAAGAAGCATTAAATAAGTAATGTCTAAATGATTGTGGCGTGTTCATATATTTTTTTCTTTATTTGGGTTTTTCACCACGATTTAAAACTCAAAAAATATCAAAATATCTGTTCTTATGTAAATAATCACTGGGTAAAAACAAAAAACCAAACAGAGACCATTTTCTCAGTGATTCTTTTTTATAATAAATTTGCCTAACGAACAAAATTTTAAAAATATAAAAATGTTTTAAAAAAATATACAAATTTTTAACGTTAACGTTTCGGAAAGTATTCTCCCGTTTTCAAAACGAACCTAAAAATAAAGTATATTAATTTCTATAAATTATGAAAAGATAGAAAATAAATATATTTTTTGTGTATGTTAAAGATACTTACATTGACAATTAGTTTTTAATGACAATGACATACTAAAATATATATATATATATATATATATATATATATATATATATATATATATATATATATATATATATAGATAGATGAGGTTTACCGTGTGATTGTAATTGTTTATTGAAATTCTTAAATGTTTTTAATTGAATTCTTTAGAATCGGAAACCATATTGAATTTAAATCTACCGAAGGCATAGCAATACATTTATTTTTATTTAAATTAATTATAGCGGTTTCTTTTAATCTTCTGTATTTTGTTACCGATTCTTGTAATACCGTTTTGGAATTATTCCAATTGATTTTATGACCCGTTTCCCCTGTGTGTTAACAAATTCTAGATTTTGTAAAATCGTCCTTTCTAAGAAGGTTTTTATTATTCTAACATTCTCTTTTATTCTAACATCTAACGGTCTAGATGTCTCACCTATATAGAATTTGCCACATTCGCAGGGAATTTTATAAACCTAAATTGTATATACCTTTTATAAAGTATTTACATAAGAACAGATATTTTGATATTTTTTGAGTTTTAGATCGTGGCGAAAAACCAAAATAAAGAAAAAAATATAAGAAGCATTAAATAGTTCCAAACCCATATTATTCGACTAGAGGCTGCAATATTACAGCATTGCAATTAGTAAATCGCATGCGTATTATACATCAAGTGATATTATTATTTAAAAAAATATCAAGAAAGCCATGAAGCCACACATCATGCTCGAAGACCTGTGAAAGTTCCTTATGTTATCCAAAGAAAATCGCGTAAATAAACTTCAGTGATCTAAGTGAAAGGCAAACTAACACAACTGGGCCGTATTTTATTCTCTGGTAAGTTTCGATTTGAACTGACTCCAGATACTCGTAGAATAAGCGTGTGGTGATGATTTAGAAATGTAGAGCGCTCGGCAACAGTTCAGGAAACTCCAAGTAAACTGACGTCATTTACTTGGACCAATTTTTAAATTATCGCGATCTCATTCTTGATCACGTTTTGCAAATAGCACAAAAACTTGGTTATCAATTGTATCAACTGATGTATGATAATGTGCGTTCTCGTCCTCAAGACTAGGGTGATACCTGCATATCTCAAAGGTCAAAAAGTTAAGGCACAAGGCTTTTTAAGTACAGTTTAAATGAATGACATGAAATTCGGTAGAATGACATTGATAATTTTAATATTAATAGTTCAGAAAAAATTGATCAGTTTTCGCGTTTTTTTGCAAATTTTATATAATTTGTACGTGAGGTTTTGGAATAACTTCTTTAGTTAAAAAACAGGATTTCTGATACAAAATTGAAATTTATGATTTTTTTACAAATATTGATTTTCGGTTAATGTTTATTTCCCATCCCTTAAATTATCTTGATGTGTATACCACTATATAAATAAAAAAACTAACCCACATTTTATGCCCTATCCTAAGTTTTAAGCTGTGGTGGAAATGTGCTGGAAATATATTAACATGTCGATATTTCAGTGGTTTTGGTCATTTCACATTTGACCAATACATAAATAAAAGCGTAAAACCTATTTAATATCGATTATCCGGTAATTGATAGGTCCTGGTAATGAAACTGAATAAGTAAATGATACTGCATGAATCATTTTTATATAAAATATACAATATTTGACTCAGGGATGTAAACGTATACAATTTTGTGGGTTAATTTCAAATCTTCTTAGTTCTATATGACCCAAAAGCTGTTCAGTTAACAGCAAATGATATAAAAATAGAATGTTTAAATTATATTCCAATAACAATTATTGCACCAAAAAAATCTATCTGAGTATTATGAAACATTTTGAAATCGAACTTCATGCACGAAGCAGGAGTTCTGCCATGAAAAAGACTAAACAAAGCACAGTTGTGCGTTTTATTGATCTTCAAAGCAACCGCAGATTCTATTATATCACTATTGCAAGGAAAACAGACTGTAATATTATAAAAGAGAAATTGCTGTGGCTGAAAATATTTCGAATATTTTGGCTATTAATCCAAACATCGTATTAGTAGTTACCTCATTTAAATATGATTACGGTCCCGTGGTCCTTTCATGGAGCTGAATGTGAAAGATTCTATTCTATTCAAGATGTTATTTAATATTAAAAGTGCCATCTAAAAAAGCTCATTTAATAGAAGCTACCAGCTCAGCATCTCTCTATGAATTTCAAGAAAAGATTCGCCAGAACTGGAACTCATTCTACTGTGAATAATGACCTGGAATGACATCTTCCGAGTCTTTGCATAGGACACGAACCATTATTACTGAGTCGATAGATGAAACAAATACAACACAAACACAAGAACTTCAGAAACACCGACATTATATCACTGATGCCACTCTTGATTTAATCGAAAAGGACACACTCAGAAAAATGGTTATACGGTCTGAGAAATATCGTCCTGAATACTCCTCTCTAAATCGGGAAATCCAGAGAACCTGCAGAAAAAGCAAAAATTAGTATCAAAAAAATTTGTTGAGACCTACAGTCGCATGTTAACACATCAAAAATCTCTATAAAGCTGTGAAGAAAATAATAAGAAAATACACCACGTGTATGGAAAATAAAAAATGTCCAAGTCAACAAAATAACTGATATCCATAAAATTTTAACAGAATTATAACACTGTTGAAGGCAAACTCTTTCAAGATGGGTAAAATCCCAGCATATCTAATGTGGAAAAACATGAACCCAATATTTTCAAAACAGAAATTAAAAATACTGCACAGTCTGGAAAACGATGAGAACCCAAGTTAGTATGCAGTCATCACAGAAATAATTAAAGCAATGTGTGAAGTCGGAGTCGACATGTTTCACAACATATTTTGGAAAGTTTGGGACTCCGGATTGTGGTCAGAAATTTGTTCGATCTCAGCATTATACTTCTACTGAAAAAAGGGTCTTGAGGGAAATTTGAAAACTACTACTTTACCACTGTTATTCCATATTCAGATTAAATATTCCTTCACATTATCAACGAACACTTATCATAGTAGATTACCTCAGCGCAGGCTGGATTCGTTTCAGTGAGAGGTACACGTGAACAGATATTCAACATTCAAAAAATATCCTTAATTATTGACATTCGACAGCCTAAAATGGGACATTTTTGGAGTATCATATCACGTGATTGGCTTAATTTGTCATTTATATGATAAAAATAGAGCAGTGGTGTAAATAGAAAATTGAACATCCTGTCCATCATTATGGAGCTCTCGAGGATTGGACAGGTGCCTTGATGATGATGGGTTTGACGTTTTTCGTTTTTTAATCAATGAATTGATATATAAGCTTGTATATTCTTTATATCTTCTAGACCATATCTTCCCATTATCCCTTTTAGTTCTTAATTGCCACGTCAGAACTTGACATTTTAGTTCATTAGTATATATATATATATATATATATATATATATATATATATATATATATATATATATATATATATATATATATATATATATATCCAGTTCGTTCTCGACTTGGTTGAAGTAACACCTTTTCTATCCGCTCCGAGATCGCTCAGTAGTATCGGTCCGTCCGTCTGGAAGTTTCAGTTAGGCCATACTCATCGCCATGGTGTCCGGCCACGTGTCGGACTCCGACACCGACAAACCCACGCCGTCGTCCTCGTCTAAACGGTGCCACCCGACCGTAACCGACCTTCTAGCTCGTTGCCAACAGCTAGAACAGGCCAACCAGGCGCTGGAAGACCAGCTCATACTAGCAAACGAACAAGCCGAAGAGAGTGCAGCTTTCCAAGCCTTGGAACAGGCTTTCGACTTGCTCCCCACAAAAAAACCAACCGCTTCCAAAAAACGGAAAACTACTGTTCCGTCCTCCTCAGAAGAAGATTTTCCGGATCTGCCGGCCCCGAAACCATCGATCAACCGGTGTCGACAAACCCGGGCGTGATCCATCATTTCCAGAAGATAAACAACGAATCCCAAAAAATGGACACGACACCAGCTGCCGCGTCGCCTCCTCCGAGCCCGAAAAATCCGCAACTCACCCCAAAGATGCCATTTAAAAAGACGCCAGTCGTTCTTCGTGAACCCAGCCGCTGGAACGAACTGGCCGAAATATTCGCCGAACGTAACTGGAAATTTTCGAACGCCAAGTCTGTCAGACTCGGCATTCAATTTTTTCCCGACACTGCTGACATCCACCGACAGATTACAAGATATCTGACAACCCTGAAAGTCCAGTACCACACGCACTTCCTACCAGCAGATCGTGATCTCAACATCGTCTTACGAGGAGTAGACACAAATATCCCCATCGAAGAAGTCATCAAAGACCTAAAAACACAAGGCTTCAGTCCAGCCGAGACACGCTGGATGACCAGAGCCAACGGCAGAAAGATGTCGATCATGAAAGATGTCGCAAATGTTCCGGAGATCATAAAGCGGCAGACTGCTCCACCACAAAAGACGCCCCCAGGAAGTGCCTAAACTGTGGAAACGATCACGCAGCAACCTTCTGAGGCTGCCCAAAGAATCCCAAAAACCGCCTAACAAAGAACAACCAGACAACCGCCAGCCAACCAGTCGCCAACCAGCCGCGCCAGCGCCTCCGCCGACACCACTAGAAAAATCATTCGCCGCTGCCACAGCCACGTCGCCGTCCTCGAACCAGAACCGCAACGACGCTATCCAGGACTACCTGCAGAAAGCCATGGCCACTTTCGCCACAGGCCTTCTGCAGCTCCTCCAGACCCAGTCATAATCCCCTCTTCACACTTCTTAAACTTCCTCCGCGGGCATTAGCCCTGCCCACCATCAAGACCTCACCGTGTCTCGCCATCGGCGAACACGGTTATTCCTTTTCGATCTGGTGCACGTCTACAGTTGACCAGGACCTTAAACACCCCCCTGCAAGTGTATATATATATATATATATATATATATATATATATATATATATATATATATATATATATATATATATATATGTAATAACTCATTACTGTCATCTTTTTGACTTGAATTGGATTTGTTGGAGGGCAAAAGTTAGTTATTAAAAGATTTTTGATTTGCTATTTTGCTAATAAATGTTATTAAATTTCGTATTCTTCTGCAGCAGCCTTCTATTCTACTAATTTATATTAGTCTGCTAGTTATTAATTTCGTAAAAGCAGTGCTATTTTATATAAAATATTGGTTAGATTTTTTAACGGATATTCAAGATATTATTAGTAACTATTAGAATATTAGAATGACTATTAGAATAACATGTACTATCATAAATTGTATAAAATAGTAATTGAAGATTGCAAGGTGCGTCAATAGCTATTTCAAATAATACAAGGAAATTAAAAAGAAAAAATACTTAAAAACTAATTTGAAATTAATAAAAAATAGCACTAATAATACAATATAACTAAAAATCCTTTTGGTTTAATTGTACTATAATACAACATTCTTTTTTCATTAGCTGATATTAATATGACTAAACATACCATGTAATGATAAATATATTTATTATATTTTGTCCATCGATAGAAATGTTCTCCAATACAACATAATGTTGCGAAATTCATTTTATTATAATTCTATGTATATTCATTAACAATAATTCTGGTTCAAAAGAAAAATATATATATATATATATATATATATATATATATATATATATATATATATATATATATATATATATATATATATATATATATATATATATATATATATGTATATATATAGGAGGCCCGCCTATCCCTTCAACTGGATAACATATGTTTCGTTTCTCGAGATTCAGACTCTTTAGGGCGCCGACATATACCATACCATCAAGAATAGGGAGACCCTATCCACAGCCAACAACCCATGTTTTCGCCGACCTCCCGTCGGATGGCGTATATATGTACTGTTAGATTTTCCTGGACTGTGTCCAATGAGACAGCAGTAGCTGAGTGTCATCACACACAACCGTTGGGTTTCACAATCTCATGTGAAACACACAACAACCCGCGTCTCCGCCTAAATGAACACTATTGTTGGTTGCTTTACCGGGAAGGAGCCCCGCCTATCCCTTCAACTGGATGACATATGTTTCGTCTCTCAAGGTTCAGACTCTTCAGGGCGCCGACATATGCCTTACCATTAAGAATAGGGAGACCCTATCCACAGCCAACAACCCATGTTTTCGCCGACCTCCCGTCAGAAGGCGTATATATGTACTGTTAGATTTTCTTGGAGTGCGTCCAATGAGACAGCAGTAGCTGAATGTCATCACACACCCAACCAATTAATATTAATATTAATGTTAATAATGAACACAACTTTAATTTTAACGACATAAAAATCCTAGATTTTAAAAAACAATATAAAAAAAGAAATATAAAAGAAATAATTTATATAAAAAAAACAGATAATACCATTAATTTCAGAAGTGATACAGATAATTTAAGTTCTATATATAATAACATTATTAAATAATAAATTTCCATATTTTTTTATTTTTGCATCTAATATCATTCCACATAAAAAAATCAAAACAATTAGGTTATAATAAAAAACAAAAATTTAAAGGTAAAAGAATTGTTAAAAATGTCAGCGTCAAATATGTCATTAAAATTTGATATTGGTACGTTTTTAAAAGTAAGTTTGTTTATTATAAAAGTAATGTTTATTGTAGAAGTATTCTGAGGATGGTTCGTTGTTGAACCGAAACCTTAATAAAACAATAAAAAATTAAAACTTATTGTAAAATATATATATATATATATATATATATATATATATATATATATATATATATATATATATATATATATAAATGTTCAAAATTGAATAACCAATACTGTCAATATTTGGCAACATTAATATATCACTTATAGTAATTTCATGAGAATAATATGACCCAACAATATTGCTTGACTAACCATCAGCCTCCACCAGTTATCCTTCTCGGAGCATATAGTACAGAGAGAAGTGTTGAGTTATAATTTCATTTTATTTATGGTAATTTGTATTATTAATTTTATTTTTAAGTGCTAACATTTGTTAAAATTTTAACTGAATACGCCTTCCACCTTCCTACAAGGTGCATCTCATGGAAAAGAGGATTTTTTTTTAAATAACTTTTCTAGTGGCGCCGTTTTTTGACGATGGTAAGCATTCGGATCATTGGAAGCCAAGTTATCGCGCTTAAAGTGTCAGTGTGTTTACATCATTGGTCGAAATATGAATATGGAACAAACAGCGAATATTAAGTTTTGTTTTAAATTTGGTAAACATTCACCGAAACGTTTCAATTAATTAAACAAGTGTATGGTGACGATTATTTATCCCGTGGCAGAGGCCACGAGTGTTTTAAATGAATCAAAGAAGGTCGTGAGCCTCACGACATCAAGGACATACAAGGTGAGGATATCAAAGTGAGGACATCAAGGACGACGAGCATCCTGTCCCGAGAAATTCCATGATTACTCAAAATAGCATTGAAATTGTGCGTGAATTTATTAATATTTAGCCAAAATCTTCATTGGGATACATGGAAGTGGAATTGAACATGTCCAAAGATTCAATTCATCGCATTTTGATCGATCATTTCGGACAAGGTTTGTGCACGCTTTCTTGTTTCTCTTTTTCCTGAATCTCTTCGAATTTAGAAGCTTCAGTGTTGAATTTGGTCTTCTTCATTATTTTCAACCAATATCAGCTGTTGTGTCCTAGCTGCCTACTGCGTCCAATATTTTTTTTGCCATTCACAGCCGGCTTCCGGTCGACTACAGTGTTTATCTTTTTGCGGTTATTAAATTATCTGTGATTATCGGTAATTATAACTTCTAACAAAAAGGCAACTACAACTTCTGAAATCTTACAAGAACATCTAGACATAATACAAAAATTAATATACCATTGGAAGGTCAAAATCAACGAATCAAAATCTGTACATCTTACATTCACAACGGTCAACACTTCACTCAACCATACTGAAACCCATATAGCCATATGACATCGTACTTTGGGGACCAGCATTTACCTCAAATATCGAATAAATCAACAATTTTAATTTTAACTCTTAAGAACCATATTAAACGTGCCCTGGTTTATTACAAATCAAGGGATACACAGAAGGAAGAAGAAAGAAAGAAGAAGGGGAAACCCACTATAACCCTCTCCACCACCTATCCTTGAAGGGGATAGATGGTGCCCCTCTTTTTATTGGTAACTGGTACCCAACGAGGTATATCATCCTTATTTAATTCATTCTTGCGTTTATTTATTGCCAATCGTATAATAAAATATAAAAATATATATAATATAATATAATAGGGTACTGAGCTAAGCGATACACAGAACCTTACACGTTCCTTACATTATAGAAGAAGTATAATAAGAAAGATATATGGAAAAACTGCAATTTCAATTGCATCAACATACTTGCAAAGAACCTTATGACACCAATTAGAATCATCAGAATATTATAATGCCGACTATCCATTGGCTTATTCTGAAAGTGCAAAGTGTTTAATGTAGTGCCAGTTGTCAAACATATTCATCAATGACTAACTAATATGATACGGGAAATTCGATACCATTTCGACTTATGTATTCTGTGTTTAAGTTGTAGATTAGATACATTCTAATATAATTGGCAAGATAATAAAAAAAAATAGGGTATAAGATCGATAATGTGAACACAAAAGAACAATGTGACAGAACATGTTATTGAAGGTGTTCATGATATGGATGGTCAGAAAAATATGCAAGGAAGTAATAAAAAAAATCACTGTATTTTGGAATACAATAACAACACAACATAGATCTTCATAGAATATATATATATAGAATATATATATATATATATATATATATATATATATATATATATATATATATATATATATATATATATATAAAATATATATATATATATATATATATATATATATATATATATATATATATATATATATATATATATATATATATATATATTTTATATATATATATATATATATATATAGATATATATATATATATATATATATATATATATATATATATATATTGTTTTTTTTTGTTGGTTGCTTGACTGGGTCGAGCTCCACCCATTCCTTCAACTGGATGACATATGTTTTGTCTCTTGATGTTCAGACTCTTCAGGGCGCCGACATATACCATACCATCAAGAATAGGGAGATCCAATCCACAGCCAACAACCCATGTTTCTTACAAATGTCTACGGTCATCCAAGAATTTTTGGAATGTTTGTAAATTAATGGATTTTTAAATTGCATCAGTGCTCTTGGATTTCTAGATTTCCCGATAAGAAGTGGCGTTAATGTATGGTGGCCTATTGCATTTACAGAACGTAAAAATGTTTTTTTCGGATTTTTTAATCCTGGAGCTGTCTTTTCTGCGGTGGCGGCTCATGAGGGAGGGTGTTGGGGCGCCTCTCTTCCAGCATTTATCATTGTAAATAATTTTTCAAAGCAAAACACCATATTTTATTTCCGTTCAGTTTCTTTCCTTTAACTCATTTTCCTGGTTCACCTCCTGTATAGAGTTTCAATAGCACGAAAAGTAAAAAGGAGGAAGAGGAAAGCGAAAATTTTCAACAGCACTATTTTCTTCTACGCCCTCCCATTTTAAAAACCCACGAGTTGCCAGTGTTTTTCTATCAGGGAAACATACGTCTAGAAACATACATCTTCGAGAATAGTCCCGTTTCATCTGCCTTATAAATTTGCTGATCGTATAAATTTAGTTCTATAATTTTAAAGAAAATTTGCTTAAAAAGAACCACTAATTCGGACTAAGATGAAGAAATCTGATACCATAACGAGTTTTGAACGTCAAAAAAACGTGGCTGTAAAAGTCTTATTTTTACACAAGCTTAATGCTTTTTCCGTATCATATCGCCACTAACAGGAAAATTTCCTTTACTTTAACAAAGAAGCCATTTGTAAAGTTCCCTTTCCATTAATTTGTATGTAGAAGTTTTCAAAGTAGGCCTTATAGTTCACCTTTTGGTAGGATTTAGAGTATTGTCTACAACTTCAAACATCGCATTATTTTTCTTTCATATCGCACATATGGTTGATTTCGCCATATCGTCCTTTTTAGCTGTGGTCGATACTAACATACCTTTTTCGCATTCTTGTAGTATATTTGAATCAATATCAACATTTACTCTTTGGTCTGACTATGTTGATGCAAAACTATACGCACTTCAAGTCGAGAACACAAATGCAACAACAATGTTCACATTATTCGAATATCACTACAAAATTAAGGGACAACATTGTTGTTCATTTTAAACAGCTATTTAAAAAAAAAAGGAATAAAACAATTTTTTACTTTGTTATCTACCACTTTTATATTTGAACAAGTAGTTTAAATTTATAGTAGTAAAATTTAACACTATAGTTTCGTTAAACGACTTTACATTCTCAAACACTACTTTTTCAAAATAAATTTCCGTTATTTTCAATAAATTCGTTCAATAATTCCGTTATATTTAAAATAAAAATCCGTTTGGATTCAGTTTTCATCCATCGTTGAAATCATGATAGCTAACTTTTTGTTTATTAAAATCTGACATTCGGTTAAATGAGACAAATAAGTTGATATAAAAATTACGTGAAATTATTAGTGAAAAGTTTTCTGTCTATCCCCGTACAGTAACAATTTGTCTGTTGCTGTTTTTGACTCTAGGATCCACAAATTACATGATCTATGAAAGTAGCAGCCTAGCCCTTTCAAACTCAGGGTAAGGTAAAGCGCAAACGCGTAGAAATTTTCTCGTAAAGCTTACAACGAGCCATTTTCCTCAGTGTTTGGCGGGAAAGGGCACGAGCGATAATCTCCTCGCGTCGGAAAAACTTTAACATACGTATTTCCGGTAACCTGATCACAGACAGTGAATTTTCCAATTGAATCAGCAAGACGTGCCATTGATTTTTTTCTATTTTCTGTTAAGATATAGGATTATGTATGACTGAAGACACCACAAAAACTGGTTAGTATTTAACGAAATAAAGTTGCACAATCCATAACAATTAAAAGCCAAGTTCATTTGTGTTGTTCATATTCATGGTAATTAAATGTTGAAAAAAATCTCGCTTTTTTGATTTTTTAAATAAAGGGTACTACATTAATTATTTGATATACTGTTTATTCAATATGTTGTTTATTATTGTTTTTGTCAATACATATTTAGTAATTATAATATATATTATTCATTATATAGTTTTTAGATAGTATGTTAATATAGTATTAATAATATATTATGTATTAATAATGTATTATTACACTGTATTGTTATTTAAATTCATTTATTTTTCATTTCCAATTTAGGTGAAAGTAGATATCTGAAACGAATGTTCCTCGAAGGTTTTATTGAAAATTATATTATAATATTTATACTATTTAACTGTATTCATATGTTATAATACAAACAATATTTCTTGTATTATAGCATATTCTATTCTAGCTGTTATTTTCAGCGATATAATACGGTTTTATAATAAATAATCTGTATATTATGAAATTAATATTACTTCGTGGAAAACCACATAATGGTACAATAAAAACTAAGTTTTATTTTCGTTAATTTTCGATGTCAACTCTTATATCACTTTTAGATTGTAAATAGCAAGTACAAAAAATATTTCTAAATTGAAAGAATTAGATTGATTCACGAGAATGTTGACCTATTTCTTCTGGGTTAAAAGGAAAAATAAATTCGATGGGCGGTTATTTCATTTCAAGTCCAAATAAAGTAGTCTGATCACATAATCATGTAGAAATTAACAGATAATTATTCAGAAAATTCTATTTTGAGATATGTTTTCAAATATCTCAAGTAAAATTTGCTTTTATTAATCAGCTTGTGTTTGTTTAATTTATGTATCTGACTGCGATGTCTGCGGAAAATATATTTTGTGGACATACAGGATTATTTTCGCACTGTTATCGTAACAAAAACAAAAGATTCTTTTGAAAGCATTTTAGCTGAAAGGTGCCCTGTAATATGATAAAGTAAATGACCCGAAGCTCTATAATATTGCAAAGAAACCAGAAAAATCATTTAAATTTTTTTCCGCATTCCGTTTTATTTTGGAGTAATTTGAGCTAGGTTAATAGCAAGTAATGCTTTAGGTAGCAATTAAAGCAGTATATATAAATTACATCTCGTTCAGAATAATTAGTTAGTATTAGTTTGTAAGTAAATTTACCTTACGGGATTTACCTTACGGTTTAAAACTGTAGAAAAAATATCCCATAATGCGATTTTAGTTTTTATTTTTGTTCACAAATCTTTAGTAAGAATGAATTTGAAAAATAACATAGTCGTAATATAAAAAAATTATTTATTAATCAACGTGAAATCAAACACTTACATTGATTTTATTCACAATGTGGTTGAACTTGGCCCATGGTAAGATATATCGAAAACTAAAGATTTTTTTTTAGGGCTAGTTAACGAACAACCTGAATTATATATTCCGCCTATAAATAAATTGAGGTAACAATACACATATATACAGAGAAGAAAAAATGTGTTTAAACAAACCCATTTTTCTCAATTTCTATTATTTTATCATTTTTAATATTGTTAACGATATATCAATTAAAACTACAAATGTATTGATATTGATATAATATCAACATTGTTGATATAATATCAACAAACTTATATCATAATTAAAACAAAATATGAAGTTCAATAAGTAATAGTTTATTAAATAACAATTTTGAATAGAAAAAAGAATTTGAACACCCAAAAGCGTTTCTAAAATTGGCAAAAAATCAGTATGTTATACTGTTATTATTATTCAGGGTGCGATATTGGTTGATCTTTGATCTTGGTAATGGCTAGAGATAGAGAAAAAGTTTAAGTATAAGAGTTTATTAAATATTTAGGCTGCATAATTTAAAATCAACTATATTTATACAGGGTGTCTCACCAAACCGTAGCGGGGTATAGTTTTGTTTTTTTTTATAGAACACTATACGTTCATTAATTTTTGCATTCTGTTATTGATTCTAAACATATCTCATTTGAAACATCCTATACCTAAATATAATGCAGTGGAAGCTCGTGGATTTTTAAAGTGAGAGGGCGTAGAAGAAAATAGTGCATATGAAGATTTTTTTTTGCTTTCCCCTTTCTCCTTTTTACTTTTCGTGCTATTGAAACCCTATACAGGAAGTGAATCAGGAAAACATTAAATTTTTGTATTGTTGCTACTTACAAGGACATTGGAGGATGGGTTGTTTCCTGTTGCGCAAATAAACGAATGAATAAATAGGTACTGACCTATTCCCTCGTTTCTCGAAGAGTAAACAAACAGTGAACTACTGTAACTACAAATTAATAGAAAAATTCGAAACAGTTCTTGAGAGGTTCCAAAAGTTCAAAAAAATATCAAAATTTTATGACGAAAAAAGGGTTATTGTACACTTTTTTGTCAGTAAATAGCACCTCGCCGTTTCCTGGTTTTTAAAGTGACATTCCATTCGCCTGTTTTTGTCCAAAATAATTTTTTCATTAACTTTTTCATTAAAGTCCGGAATTAGTTGGACCATAGCACTCTCAATATCTAACATATCTAAAGCATTTCGTCTATATTCCCCTATTAAATTTCTTAAATATGTTTGAATCAAGTTCAAAATCGAAAATCACCTTTCGGCTTCGGCTGTAGTCATCGGTATAGTCACTAGTATTCTCAATGCCTTAGAGATTTCTTTAAAATCTGCATCCAGTCCCATATTCAAAATAAAATGTAATGTCTTTAAACAGCCTTTAATGTCTTCATTTTGACAAATCTCGAACCTTGAATAACAAATTTCCAATTCGGTCCTCAAATCTTCTTTTTCTGTCGTGGGAAAACTTTCACATATAGTTTGCTATCAAATTTTCGCGTAAAACTTGCCCTATTTTTACATTATTTTTGGACTTGACTCAAATTCAACACGGGCGTGGAACGGCCGTTAGTTTTAATTCAACTTTTTTCTCCAAACTTAAATTAGTCATTATTAAATGTTTTAAATCAGACACCTTCATGTTTGCAATTAGAAGTTGATTATTTTTATTTAGAAAGTACTAGCCAGTGTGTACGTGTGTACGTGTGTACTACGTACTCACATGTAGCAAGTCCCAAATTCAAGCAAGTATTCGCGACGCGAACGAAATACGCAACGCGAGACATATCAAACTTTTCATACCCGTCAAATCAGTGTTTAAAACTAATTACCGATACGTTTGGTCGCAGGGAATCTACGTCCAAATCGCATATTTTAGAAAGCAGTTAAACCTCCGAATTCTGGCAACCAACAAAACATGTAACGCCAACGACGATATAAATTGACGTGGCGTACGTTCGCTTGAGGTAAACGTCCGACCAACGATATAAAAATTGTGGCGAGAGGATGGAATTTTTATCCGCATTATTTGGTGTGATGGGCCGACAGACGTTCTTCGACATTTAGAGATTTTAATTTTTAATAATATCTTAATATAAATTAAAGGACAAACTGAACGGAAATAAAATATAGTGTTTTGCTCTGAAAAACTGTTTACTGTGGTAAATGATAGAGGGGCGGCGCCCCAATGCCCTCCCTCACGAGCCGCTACTGATAAAATGATTTTACCGATATCCAACATTTTGTAAAAAATATCGGAGTCGCCAACTCTATTTTGCAGTGTCATATATAATTTATTTTTGGATGTAGGATTATAATTTTTGGTAGAAATATTAATAAAACTGTGATTAAATTTTTAATGCAGACAAAATTTGTCTACGTTATACAGGGTAACCTGGGTAAGTGAGATAAATAAACAAATTAAAATACCTCAGTTTTTTTTAAGTGGAATGTCTACTATTTTTTCATTTTACAATATTCCTAAGACGAAATACATATATTCTTAAACATGTCCTATACATCTCTAAAACATATCCCCTTTCATAATTTCCGAGATTTTACATTTTTGTTTTTAATATTTTGTTTTTAATGGAATTCACCTTAGACATTTTAGTAATGACGTCATAAAATTCAATTCTAACGGCAAATATTGTTCTAGTATAGCTTTTAAACAGTTTTTATATGACACAGAAAAAAAGAGCATACTTCTTTCATAATTAAATAGGAAAAAATACTTTTATGATCTATTATTTTGACTATTGAAAAGAAGTGTGAATATCTTATTACAACTTGAATCATGATCGTGAACATAAACAAAGCGCGTCGGAACTTGTAAACAAGCGTAAACCGGCACCGACTGTTTCACCGGAATGAATTTCTAATTCTTGGTCGGCGATTTTCGGCGACTTGGATTTTCAGTAGAAAAATTATTATTAATGTGGGGGCTTAAAATCTTCCACACTCACATGTTGATTTTTTTTTCAATTCTTTTTTATTATTTCGAAATATTTTATGTTTATAATATATTTTATTATTTCGAAATAAGTTTATGAAGGTCTAGGGCCGCTATTTGTATATATTTTTATGTTTATCTTCACAAATTCTTCATCGGGAGATGAACTGGACATCTTGCCTTCATGAAATCTGCTTTTTTACTCACAGATAACCAGCGTTCTTTAATAAAATGATGCAATAATAGTAATGTACGTATCAGCGGGACTACTGGCATCGGTATTAGGCGCCGAAAATATTCGCTGGCTAACCTGCTTTCTTTTTTAGTTCTTCAGGCTGTAATTAAAAATCCACATATTTCATGCAGGGAGATAGAAGGCGAGGTAGGCGTTAAAAAATCCACAGCAAACAGAATAACTAGGAAATATAAATTTCCTAGTTAAATTATAAATCCACTCCAGTTATCCTGGACACCCTGTATACCGTAGACAAATTTTGTTTACCTTCAAAGTTAAGTTATAGTTTTCCTAATATCCCTACCAAAATGATAATTCTATGTAAAAAAATAATGATATATGACACTGCACAAAAGAGTCTGCAACTCCGATTTTTTTTTTGGAAAATGGCGTATAACCATTGGGTTTAGGCATAGGACATGTTTTTTGAAATTTGTTTAGAATCAATAACAGAATGCAAAAATGGATGAGAATATAGAGTGTTCGATAAGAAAAAAACACAACTATGCCTCTCCGCAGTTTTGGGAGACACCTTCTTTAAATTATATTAATTTTAAATTACTCAGCCCATAAACTTTTTCTCTATTTCCAGCCATTATTATTATCAAGATATCATCCGATATCGGACTATTGGGACCCTGTATATCGGTTTGTAGGGAAAGGTTTTTCATATAAAGGAAACCGATTGATTTTCCATATTCCATTGTTTTCGCATTCTTTCTTTGTTTTATCTCTCATAATTTTATTTGAAAAAAGATATTTAAAATGCAAAAGAAACTTTAGTAAAGTAAAACGAAAAGTACCACAAATTTACCAGAGTATGGCCAAATATACTGTAATATTAATGATTGTCAGTGAGACATTGTTAATGGTAGGTTCTTAAAATATCAATTTTGTATTAAAATTAAAAAATTATTCGATTATTTATTTATCCAAAATTTTAAGTTTTTATTTTATTAAATTTCTATACCAATTAAGTTGTATAACATGTACTTTGCATTAAAAAATATTTTATTACTTAGTTTTCTACAAATATTCTTTCCCAGATCAGACATTCAGTGCACGTTCATAGAGACTTTGAATTCATTTGAAGAAAGCCCCTTAAAGTGTTTAACCTAACTGTGGCAGTTCGCTGAATATTTTCGACATTCAATCAAATAAAAAAGTTTTTGACTTTATTATTAAAATGTTTGTAATTGACAATAAGACCTACATTTTCTTTCAGATTTATATTGATTTCACATCGTCATTGGTTTTTTGTTGTTTTTTACTAGAATCTAATCCAGCAAACTCCTGAATGGTTATGCATTGTTCCTCCGGTAATATTACTTTGCAGTTATTTGTTTCAAAAATAAGTTGAGTTATTGTTTTTTTATACATTTAAACCAATTTTCATAGCACTTTTTCTATTCCGATTGTAGTATCTCCAAAACATGAATTGTGAATGCATCAACCGCTTCTTCTAGCATCGAAAATCGTTGACCTCGTTGTTTATTTTTCACGGACGGGAACAAAAATAAATAATTTGGTGCCAAATCACAACTGTACGGCGGATGATCCATCCATTCGATGTTTTAACCACTCAAATATTGTTATATTGAGTTGTTCGATCCGATGTGTGAAAGCTCGCCTTGTCATGACTTCTAACAAACAAATCGTTGTGTACCATTCAGAATTGACCATTCTACAATTATCTAGTGGTAATGTAGTTACACAACCATTTACTCGAAAAAAACAGGCGACCATTTGTTTCAAAGTGCTTCTTGCGCAAACAACTTTTGTTGGGTTTGGCTCATTTTGAAAGACCCATACCGTCGACTGCTGTATACTTTTGAGCTGATATGTATAAATACAAGATTCGTCACCTGCGTAGATATTATTCATGCCTTTTAACGCACCACGATTGTATTTTTTGAGGATTCCTTTGCATCAATCATCAAACACGAGCCTTTTTGAGCGGTTGTTAAATTATACGGAATCCAACGCGCATAAATCTTTTTCACGGCTAAATGTTCACGTAAAATCTTGTGAATGCTTGTCATACTGATGCCTAGGGATGCCTTAATCTCACGGTATGTGACTGGCACAACAACCGATTTTCGGCAACCTTTAAATTCTCCCGTGAGCGAATTAAATTAAACTAAAAATTATTTTAAAGTTACTTGAGGCTGAGACAATCGATTAGAGTTCGTCCAATTCTAGAATGCTTGCAGGCAATGCTAACCGTACGGCAACAAAAAACATCCTGTACTGGATTAAGGTGGTGGATCCATCCCACTCCTTACACAGTTAGCTCCTATCTGTATCCGCTGTTCTTTTTGCCTGTCCACCACTTAGTGCAATATTTCTGAAGCATGATCTTCCTTCATCATTTGAGGGAGTTTTCTCTGAGAAATCCATTAACAAGATATTTAACTTTCTCTATGAGATTAGTCTCTACAACTATATCTCTACTATTCAACATTGAATATATTTGAATATTATTATTGTTGCGTTGAATATTAATACGAAATATGCATTGATAACAATAATTACTCCATTGTTGAGATACTGACTCATTCAAGATTAAAACCAAAGCTTAGTAACAGTTACAAACAATACACATATTTTGTATTATATTATTTAAATTAGTAGTCAATTTATTGATGGCATATATGTATCTTTAGAAACAAATTCACCGACGGAAAATAAAATAACCGTATAAAAACTGTTTGCGTAAAATAGCTTTTATGACATAATGTGGATAATATAAAAAAGTTTTATAGATAAAAACTTCAATACTGAATTTTATTGAATTACCTTTTATGGTATATAACATTAAAATAAATCGTGACATATATATAAATGGTTAAAAAGAGCCAAGATAGAGTAAATCCCGTCATAATGTTGTGTGGCGTATAATTATATAACGGCGTATAATAATAATGTTAAGTATTAGATCTGGTAACAATTGTTGGGTTTCATTGCGATGTTATTTTCTAAATAAATATGCCACCAATATGCCAAGTTTTTCTATATTAAAAATTAGTTAAATTTACATCACAAGATATATGCGGAGCTTTTAGAAGTGAACTAATAATAATAATAATAATAATAATCTTAATAACTTCAACTTACAACAACTTCAACATATACACTTCAACATATACTTAACTAACAACTTCAACATATACATTTGGCATTGTTAAATGGTCTGAAGTAGATCTTGATGAACTGCATAGCTTGACACGATGAACATTGAGACAGTTCCGATGTTTACATCCCAATTCGGATACAAAAAGGCTATATATTCCAAAAAAGTTGGGAGGCGGAAGGCTTGTGAATGTCAAGAATCTCTGTCTTAACCAGGAGAATAGAATGAGAGAGCGCTTCATTAGTTCACATAGCACACTAATGAAACTGGTTGTTAAGAAGGACCAATGCTGAATCTAAATAAACAAAATCGTGTTGATAGTAGAACAGCATTGAAGGCTATCGTTCGGGAATGGAAACAACAGACATTACATGGGAGATATCCTAAATCACTTGAGGATGACCCAATTGACATTTGTCTCTAAAGTGGCTTACCGATGGACTATTATATCCAGAAACAGAAGGCTTCGCGATAGCTATTCAATATAATATAGTAAGGACAGAAATTATGAAAGACATATACTACACATGGATGTTCTTGACAAGTGCAGGAAGTGGCGGTGGTGTGGGAGAAACAATTAAACATCTTATTGGAGGGTGTCCAGTCTAATGCCCCTAATGCTTGCCCCTAATGCTTACCTAGGCTTAATTAACCGGCGAAAATTATACAGCAACAAATGGCTTTAACGCACTTGCTATTTGATTAGATAACTCCACCATATTACAAGTACACGCCTTCCCCCGTACTTGAGTCAGCCGATAGCATTATTTACTGGGATAAACCAATTACAATAGATCGAACGGTTGACTATAATAGGCCGGATATTGTTCTAATTAGCAAAAAGCAGAGGAGAGCTTTCATAATTGACATTGTGATACCACTCTCTCACATCAGAAAAACTGAAATGGAAAAGGTCACGAAATATGAAAATCTTGCATTTGATCTGAAAAAGCAATGGAAACTCCAGAAAGTGAAGGTGCTACATTTTATTATATCCGCCGAAGACCGAGTAAGCAAAACCTTTTCCAAAAACCTGGAAATTCTTGGTGTTTCAAAATCGATTACTACAGTAGGACAACAAGCAGTTCTCTTACAAACTTGCCACATTGTTAGTAAGGTAGTGAGCTGAATGGAAGTAGCTGAACTGCTTTCTCATCTTGGCATTGTGAACCTGACCAGCCTAGGCTGATATGATCGACTAATCATGTTTGTGGTAATAGTAAAAATAGACATGAAAGAAACAGATAGAAGTATTATACAAGGCGGTAGGGTTTTGCGGACAAGAACCCTTCGGAACCGTCGGGAGGATTTGTCCGGGATTGGTGAGGCTGGAGCGAGTGGCGGCTCCCAACTCTATGCAACCACAAGAATGGCGACGAAAATGGCAACATCTCAACCAACAGCATCCGCTGAAAGTTTTTCGCCAGTTAGTAATCCTTTATTATCTGCGACCACCTAGGTTGAAAGGAAACGAACACGCATGAAATGGACACTTGATATAAACACATTCATCATGCGTACGTTCTACAAAATCACAAAATTTTACAAACAGATCAAACATCATAGCTGAATGAACTTTACAGGTTATTTATCTTGCAATATCCAGATATACCAGTTACAGCACAACGTATATCTGATCAAAGAAGGGTCATTATAAGAAATAAGCTCATTTCGGAAAACGTACTCGCACAATTACAACAAGAAGTTGCAGACAAATTACATTCCATATACCCTTATATTAATGAAGATATTCAGAATACTGGAGCAATCACTCCCAACGATGCTTCACATAATATAATTAATAATATTACATCAGAACAAACATATATTTCAAATGATGCCCAATCCCGCGAAACTTTCACTACAATATTAACGGAATACCTAGGAACTGACCCAACAACAAGGCCTTATATACCAAAACAAAGCTCCACCATAGACTGGCAAAGATCGCTAACATTCTTAATGAAGAAATTCTCCCTGAAACGGGCAACATGCTCAACTCATTCGAAGACCTGCACGCAGTTGTTTATTGCGCAGATCAAACTGCAGCAGTTGTACATGGAACTAAAATAATCAAACAACCGTATAAAAAAATACAATCACAACAGAACGCTAAACAGGGGTGGCAAAAAAATTATTAAGCAAGATTGAAAGTATACTCGCCGTTCCTCTTCCCGGGCAGTATCACTCTCCATTGAAATAATTTGCCCAAGATATATGTAGTGGTCCACAACCTCTAAATCATTTCCTAAAATAGAAATTCTTCTGTTGACAGCAAATTTGTTGAAAATAACCTGACTCTTTTTTAGGTTTATTTTCAAACCAAATGGTTCTCCCACCCTTTGCAGTTCTTGTATGTGTTTTTGTAGCTCATCTGGGTGGTGTGAGAGAAAAACGATATCATTTGCGAATCTAAGATGGCTTAGGTATGCACCGTTGATTTTTTTTCCCCCCTGTTCCCAATACAGATTACGGAATACCTCTTCAAGGCAAGCTGAGAAAAGAAAAGTCGATATTGTGTCATCCTGCCATACACCCCGTTCTACGTTGATTTTGACTTCAAGGACATCCATGTGCACTGTAGCTGTAGCTTCCTCATACGTGGATCGCAGTAGGTTCACATAGGCTCTGTCTATCCCCTGGTTAAGCAATGTATCTATTATGGCTTGCGTTGATATTGAATCAAATTTCATAGTCAATAAAAGCCAAGAACTTGTAGCATGTTGTACTCATTGTGCCTTTCTCTAGTCTGTTGGACAACCTGGAAATGATCCATTGTATTGAATCCTGCCTGCTCTCTTGGTTGTACGTCATTCAGTGTTCTTAATATACTTTTAGATTTTATCTTGGTGAACATTTTATACATTACCGATAATAGATTTATTAGGCGGTAGTTTGTTCAATTTTCCTGTGTTTCTTTTTTATGAAGAAGAGTCATTTCAGCATTTTTCCATGGGTATTTTTTGATCTTTGAGGCATTGTGTACAATTTCAACAATTTTTTACCAACAACATTTTTACCAACATGGCTTTACAATTACAAAACCATGTTGGAGCTTGGACCGTAATCTGCCACGCTGGTCCCAATCTGCGGGTTGGTAGATTTTGGATCAAATTAGTCTGAGGTCTCTGCTTTGACCTGTCCGCCATGGGTTCCTCTTCCAAGAGCATACCCTCGAGCATAGCTCAAATCTTCATTGACTTACGGAAGCCCCTTTACTACGCCAAGGTAGAGTTGCCAAGAAGCAACTACCTATGGCAGCGGGAAGACCTGCTTCAAGGCAGAGGATGCCCCAAAAATCACCGAGTTAAAACAAGCTGTCATTGGACTTCGGACATTGTTACGCTTAATATACGGACAATGAAAACGAATTCTCGGCTACAAGAATTGTTGACTGGGCTTGACAACATACATTGGGTATCATTGGGTTATGTAAAACTCGAAGAAAGGGCGAATAGCTAATCAAACTGGATTCAAATGGTCATAATCGGTGTACGGAGAATGGACGAATAGGATTTCACATCAATCGAAAGCTTTGTGTTAAAAAAGGGCAGTGTAGTAAAATTTGAAAGTATATCTGATGGACTACTCCCCAGATGGGGCCTAATGCTTCATTCAGCTGAATAAAAAGCTTGAAATTTAAGCTTTAAATCGTCCAGATATAAGCTATAGGAATGAGAAAATTGAAGAATTTGATAATTATGTGGCCCAGCTTCTAGACTAGGAGAAGTGTAGGTACAAAATCCTGATGGGTGAATTTAATGCCATAATTGGAAAAGCAATAATTGATGAAAATGCAACTAGGCCATAGAAAAGTGATGAGCGGGACTCTAGTCGGATAAATTGGTTGAATTTGTTGAACGAAAAGAACTTTATATTATGAGTTCCTTCTATAAGAAAAAAATCAGTAGAAAATGGATATGGAAAAGTGAAATTGAATACATGTCAATTGATTACATCATATCAAAAGATAAACCAATATTTTGTAGTTTGCTGCCCATGTATTGTACAATTTTAATATTGGAAGCCACCACCGAATAGCACGAGAAAAAGTTTTTATAAATTGTCTGAGAGAGAGCGCAAAAAAAATGGTAAGGTCAAAAATGGGTAAAGTCGACTCAGGGAAACTGCTGGAGAGGATCAACGATTTTTAATATTTTTTTAACGCTTTGCTGTGTTACAAGACCCACGGAGGAACAAATAATATATCAATATGAAGAAATCATCAATGTGCTTAAAACAGCTACTTCAAATAGATAAAAACCTCCAGTGAGACCACTAATTTAATGAAAAAATAACGGGAAATAAGAAATGCAAAGAGTCATTTTGGCAGAGTTGAGTACGCTGAGCTTTGCAAAACTATAAGAAACCATATTAAAGATGAGACGCACCGGCTCAACATGCAGCTAGTGCAAAAAACTCTGGAAGAAAACTGGAGGGGAATTATCAAGGCTAAACAGAAGCTGAAAGAGAAAAGGACGCAAATGTATGTCTTAATGCGTGAGGATTGCAAAGAGAGAGCTCAGGACCGCGAAAATTGGAATTGGAAGCATGCTGAAAGGTATTTGAAAAATATACAATGATACAGTGAAACAATAATAAACGTTTCAACACTTTAATTTGACAAGTTAAATTGTTCGAAATAAATTAAAATGGTAAAGATATTTGATCTGTTGAAGAAGAGTCTACTCATCAGCGGATGGTTTTTTTTTAATTTACCGGCAAATAAAGCTGTAGGTTTATTTTAGAAGTATAATAGCTCATTGGCGTATATCCTAACTAAGCGTATATCCTAAAGTTATTCAAAAGTTTTTTTTTCATTTTGAATTATTGGCTTAATAATTTGGAAGCTCTCTGAAATAATTCAATCATATCAATATACCTTGAAGATAGGGTGAGAACTATCTGATACGCATATCTGGTATCCATATCTACTATGACGTAACAAAATTATTTGCGTTATTGAGTTACTTAGTTTTTCAATGTTTAAAGGATTTATACCTTGAGGTTATACTTCGAATGGAATAACCTGGAACTAATTTCTAAGCTATTATTTTCGATGACCTCAACCCATCTTTGAGCCAGCAACTCTATTTTTCTTTGGTATCACGATGAGTTTTTGGAGGCGAAAATCTCGGCTACTTTTATGACCTCTTCTATAGTCCTGAATATTTTCATCGCAAAAAGTGAGCCATAGACTTAGGTTAAGTGGTAGTCGGAGCTGTATACCAGGTGAGGGAGAAGTTCCAAGTCAAATTCCTTAATAAAAGATTAATATTTTACACAGTGGAATCAATTTTATCTTTTATTTATAAACAAAGAAAAACACAAATAATTTTGTTACAACTTAGTATTTATTTTATAGATATTCTTATATTCGCAAACGTAATATTTTGATTGACTACGTGGAAATTATTGCATGTTTACGCCCAGCAAAAAAACATTGATCTACTTTCTTACAATTAAAATAAAAATATATAGGTTATATATTAAAATTATTATATTTATGTTTTGTAGTGTATTTATATATGTATGTAGTATATGTATATGTATATGTAGTGTTAGATTTTCTTGGACTGCGTCCAATGAGACCGCATTAGCTGAGTGTCATCACACACCCAACCTTTGGGTTCCACAATCTCTTGTGGAACACACAACAACCTGCGTCTGCGTCTAAATGAACACTTTTGTTGGTTGCTTGCCCGAGAAGGAACCCCACCTATCCCTTCAACTGGATGACATATGTTTCGTCTCTCGAGGTTTAGACTCTTCAGGGCGCCGACATATACCACACGAAGTTGAAGGGATAGATGCGGCTCCTTCCCTGTCGAGCAACCAACAAAAGTATATATATATATATATATATATATATATATATATATATATATATATATATATATATATCAAATCCATCAAACCATCAAATGGTTCCCCAGCCTTTTACAGTTCTTGTATGCGTCTTTGCAGCTCTTCTGGGTCTTGTGAAAGGAGAACAATATATATATATATATATATATATATATATATATATATATATATATATATATATATATATATATATATATATATATATACATACATATATACTATTGACCGCGAATCTTTATTCCGAATCTTGAAAGTACAAGGACTAGATCTGAAAACGCTGGCAATTATTAAAGCAACGTTAACTAACACGAGGTCAAAAGTTAAATTCATGGGTGACGTCTCAGAACCCTTCGAAATTAAAACTGGTGTGAGACAAGGGGATGGACTCTCGCCACTCTTATTTAACTGTGTTCTAGAAAAAGTAATACAGGAGTGGCGTGAAAAAAAGTCGGCACTGAATATTGACCAGGCCATTAAACTGGGGAGAACCAACATCAAAATTGATTGTTTGGCATTTGCTGATGATCTAGCAATTTTAGCTCAAGATGTATTAACGGCTCAAAAATAGATTGAAATCCTAAAAGAAACAGCAGAAAAGGTAGTACTCCAAATATCCTTTGAAAAGACACAATACATGACCTGCAACAGACTAAGAACACCATTTCTAAAACCAAAATATGGTAACATCAGACGAGTCTCTCAATTCAAATATTTGGGTGAAATAATCATGGAAAATGGGTTGGAAAAAGCGGCCAATAAGGGTAGATGTCAAAAAATGGAAACGGCATTGAGACTTACACAAAATATTTACAACAAAAAATGCCTATCTAAAAACACAAAACTGAGACATTACAACACGGTTATTAAGCCAGAATATCTATATGCTGCAGAAACGCTCATTTTGAATAGAAAGAGGGACATCGAGGACATTGAAAAGAAGGAAAGAAAAATCATAAGAAAAATCCTAGGCCCCAAACAAATAAATAGCACAACATACCGACTTCGAGAAAACCAAGAAATCAAACAATACACAGATATACATAGCGATATGAGAAAAAGAAGACTTAAGTTTTACGGACACATCAAACGCATGAATCCGAGTAGGCTAACTAGACAAATAGTCGAATTTTATGAAAATAGTAGTAGAGCTAAAGTAGAAATAATTAAATGGATTGCGGCAATTAAAGAGGACCTAAGATCAGCAAATATTACACAAAGTGAAATTCAGGATAGAGGCTGTTTCAGACACAAGGTTAACGTTTGGAAAGTTGGCCAGAGAGAAAAATGTAGGAAGACTGGAACAACTTGGTCTGACGAAAGGAAAAAAGCTCATAGCGAAAGAATGAAATTAGTATGGGCTCAAAGGAAGGCTAACAACAACAAACGCCTCTAATTGTACTTCGCGTGGTCCACCAGGGCCCATACGTGAATAATAATAATAATAAATAATAATATATACATACATATATACATATATACATATATACATATATATACATATATACATATATATATACATATATACATATATATACATATATACATGTTGTACTTCGCGTGGCCCACTAGGGCCTATACGTGAATAATAATAATAATAATAATACATACATAAGTATATATATATATATATATATATATATATATATATATATATATATATATATATATATATATATACATATATATTATATTTCACCCAAATATTTGAACTGAGAGACTCGTCTGATGTTACCATATTTTGTTTTTAGAAATGGTGTTCTTAGTCTGTTGCAGGTCATGTATTGTGTCTTTTCAAAGGAAATGTGGAGTCCAACCTTTTCTGCTGTTTCTTTTAGGATTTAAATCTGTTTTTGTGTACCGTAATATATCTTGAGTCAAAATTGCTAGATCATCAGCAAACGCCAGACAATCTATTTTGATGTTAGTTCTCCCCAGTTTAGGGTCGTTTATTCAGGGCCGACTTTTTGTCACGTCACTCCTGTATTACCTTTTCTAGAACACAGTTAAATAAGAGTGACGAGAGTCCCCTTGTCTCACTCCAGTTTTTATTTCGAAGGTCTCTGAGATGTCATATATATATATATATATATATATATATATATATATATATATATATATATATATATATATATATATATATATATATATGTCTGTTACCTCGAAAGAATTAGCCACCTTTAACAATCGGCTTCGGGGACTTTAGTTCTCACCAGGCGAGTTTGTGTCAATTTTGCAAAATGAAACACAATACATGGTCCCATTTAATCCCCTGCAGCGTACTTCCATCTGTACACATTTATTTGGACGGTCCTGTTACAGACTTGGCTAAAGTTATTATTATTATCGCAACTCAAGACAAATTAATTGCTTGAAATTAATTTTGTTAATTTTCATTATTCCTTAAAGGCTTAACTAAGTTCAGTTAAAATTTACATTCAAATTCACCAGAAACATTTCTATAATTTATTTTAAACAAGCAATTGGCAAAAATCACTTTTATTGCACCGGCATTTAATAAATGAATGTTTCAATTTATCATAAATATTTCTTAAATGCTATGCTATAATAAATGTTTCACTCGCATATTTTTTGACATGTCATGAGTTAAAAATCTATCAATTATTACAGTGGATTGTTTATCTACAGTACATTACAATGCGTAACTCGAACAATAGTAAGATTAGAATTCGATAAGAATCCTTGCCCAACCGAAGAGTGTATTTGCAACCTGATCAAAATTTTTGAACATAATTATACTGTATTCATGTTTACGTGAAAGCTTGGCTGCTGTCTGCAAGTTTAGCTAAAAAGCCAGAAATACCAATATCAATAAGATCGTAGTAATATGGTTTCTCATAAAATCTTTCATAAATATCTTACACATTTTCAATCTTGGATCGGCAGTGAATGATTTCTCAAGGAATATGATCTTTAGTTCAGTTTTTCTATTGGAATTGTTGATTCGAAGTACTTAGCTCGAAGAAATTTACCTCTAAACTCCTCCCCATAATATCGAAAATATTTGAGAAACTCATAGAGTATCGGATATAACTGGAGTGACAAAAAAAAATCCATTTTACAATTAACAGATTTTTTTTAAATCCGTCTAAACCCTAATAAGACAAAACCAACATAATAAAAAAAACTATTATAAGACACATTACTTCTGTTCTTAACATGGTATATAGCTAACCACAGAAATGGTCAAGCTAACAACAAAATGCTCATTTTGGCGGACACGCAGGTTGTTGTGTGTTACACATGAGATTGTGGAACCCAGCAGTTGGGTGTCTGCTTATATATACATCATCATCATCATCAGCCCGCATCGATCCACTGCAGGATGAAGGCCTCTTCAGCATGCTTCCAACCTTCACGGTCCTGGGCTTTCCTCTGCCACTCGGGTCCAATATACTTAACGATGTCATCAATCCATCGTGCTTTCGGTCTTCTTCGCGGACGTTTACGATCAAGCGGTATCCACTCCAGGATTGCCTTGGTCCATCTTGGTCCATCATCATATATATATATATATATATATATATATATATATATATATATATATATATATATATATATATATATATATATATATATATATATATACATATATTTGACAAAAATGGAGTACTTTTGAAAATAATTTATTTAAGGTATGGAAATGTCCATTTTTTTTATTATAATCAATAATTTTAAACGAAAAAAAAAATGTTTAATAGTTCGGGAAACTGCCGACTTAGAGAGCATTAACCATTTGAAAATGAAACATTTATTGCCTCTCGCCACTTTTATGAGCTTGTACCACTCAATTTTTCATTTTTATACACGAATATACAGTGTGTCCCAAAAAATATATAACACTTTGACTGGTTCTAAAATCAGTATATATTTTCATACAGTTTTCTTTAGGGTTTCAAAAAAAAGCTAAACGACCTTTATTTTGACTAACGCCAGTTCTCAAACTGCCTACCGTCGTGGTCCAGGCATTGCTGGTAACGAGAAGCACTTAAATAACAATCATCGAGAATCATTTCGATTGGTATTTGTCCGCAATCTCTATCAAGCGCTACTCTTAATTCATTGACTGTTGCAGATTTTGTCTTAACAGTGCAATTAATCTTCTTGCAGATAAGCCACCCTACACTGTGACTCCTGGCAAATTAACATCATGTTTTTCAGTAACGTGTGGATTCTTAGGTGCCCTATAAGTGTATAAGTTGTAGCGGTTAATTGAACTGAAAACTCTAAAATTCCCGCCTGAACTTTCTTTGGACTTCTACCGCATTTTCATATTGCCAATAATATTTCAGGATAAATTTCTGTTGCTCAAAGGTAAGTTTTTAAATTAGATCAATCTGAAAAAGAATAAAGTATGAGTAAGTTATCAGAAAAAGTGTGCATACCTTTTTTTACGAAACATTTTATTAACGCCACGAGCCATGTTGCTAATGTTGTAATTGTCAATTACTTGTAATTTCGACTAATTTTTTGTCTCTCCTTTTTTATCGCAGTATTCAGATCTGAAAATAAACCAACACTTAGCAGTGGTAACAATACCATAATTAAAACTTTACAACAAGCTTCTTGTATATATAATAATATTTAAACTGATTTAGACAAACGGTACTCTAAGTGTGGTCCCAACTGCTTTATTAAAAACAGACAGCCTAGTTTGTCTTCTTAAATGAAGTTGATACTAGCACACTGGAGCTAAAAAGAAGAGCTAATTAAATATTGTTAGTTGTATAGAATTATAATATAACTTATATATTAGTTATTGATATAAGATATTTTTGTTTGTGTAAACTATTACTAAGTATATATGGGAACATTTTACTGGAAATGTCCTTCATATCATTTTAGTAAATGTCGGAAATTTTATGATATAATTTACTTACAAAATATGTATGTGAGGCTAATGATCTATCTGATAACACTATTGACGTCTCCTTTGGAGGGCAGGCAGGCTAACATCTGATGTGTCTTTGGTAGTGTAGTGAACACTCCTTAGAATCACTTGGTCAGTGTCAATTATTTTTTGTCAACCAGAATTGTCTAGTGTGTTCTGAAAATGACAATCGCTGATATGACAAATGACTGAAAATGACAAATGACTGATCGAACAATTTCGATCAACGTTGCGCTATCAGGTTTTGCTTCAGATTTAGATACAGTGCAACGGAAACTTTTGCAAAACTTCAGCAGGTTTATGGAAACAGCGGTTTATTAACGGCTCAGGTTTTCAGGTAACTTTATTAACGTCGTATTAAGGTCGAGACGCGTTGAAAAATGAATCTAGCAGTAGAAGGTCTTCATCAATTGCAAGAAATAATGAAAATATCCACAGAATTTGGGATCTTGTACATCTTGATCGTCGATTGATGGTCAGAATGATTAAGGAAGAGTTGTATTTGACTCACACAACCATTCGTCGGATTTTGGGAATGAAGAAAATCTGGGCAAAATGGTTTATAAAAACCTTTCGCGGGATCAAAGAACAGGAGGGAAACATGTCTTGGTTTTTTGGGGAGGATTGAGAAACACTCTCATTTCTTGGAATGTGTCATTGCTGGTGACGATTTTTGGATTTTTGAATACAACCCGAAAACGAAGTTTTTCAAAGTTTCCATCGCACTGTGACCAAGTCTGAAATACAACTTGGAAACTTGGATTTATTTTTTTGATCACAACAAGGGGTCTGAGGTGCTCGTTAAGTTGCACGAGGGGACCGCGAATTTGCGTAATAAAACTACACAATTTCCAAACGTTCTTCTAACGTAAAACGAACCATGATTTAATTGTAAAACTTTCGGAAAACAACTGACAAGACATGACATCTCAAAAATAGGTGAACAAATATGGACGCTATGAGCTGTCAAAGTCACATCATCCCTAATAGTAGACCCTTTGATAGATTGAATAGTAGACCTACTGTTGTCTCATTGGACGCAATCATAACGCAAAGTAAAAAAATTCCATGTATAAGCCATCCGACGAAGAGTCGGCGAAAATATGGATTGTTCGATTGTGGAGAGGGACTCCTTATTCTTGGCGAGAGAGCATATGTCGGTATCCTGATGAGTCCTGATGAACTACCAACAGACGAAACATGTGCCCTCCAATGTAAGGGATGGGTGGGACTTCCTCCCTCCGGCCAAGCAACTAATCAATGCTTATATATATATATATATATATATATATATATATATATATATATATATATATATATATATATATATATATATATATATATATATATATATAACCAAAGACCTTATATTTCTGAACGTTTCTAATATGATACATAGATGTGCTGCGCGCTTGCCTTTCAATTATATTTATGCATTTCACTTGAATGTTTTTCTTTTAATCTCATATAAACTTGAGCTTTTCCTAACAAATCTATCATTTTACTCCGCACGACGATATTTAAATAATATATGTCCCCCAGAAGTTCGCGCCCATAAATTATTCGTTATGTAACCAGTCAAACACCAACCATAAGCAACTTTATGTGCAGGCCCAGGAGCGAAATTTTGATAAAATATTCAATTTCCATTATGATACAATGATTTGTCTCCTATAAAAAGAATTACGTGTAACATTCCTTTTATATAGTGTATAATCTATTTCTATACTTTTATCTCTCTAAACCTTAAGTGACGTATTATTTTGAAAATATTTATTTTTTTATTTCATCGGATATCTTGAATTGAAAGGCCAGAAAAACGATCATTTTGCCGGTAATTTTCAAAGCAAATAATTTTTGGTCGATTTCTATCTCCGAATTCATCACATCGCATCTTTCAAATCATACCCAGCTAAATGTTTTCTCGTTGTTTCGAAACCATTTTTCTTTTGCTTCCTGGTGATACCATGAGCACTTGATTTTCTTTAGAAATATAATGCTTAAGCTTTTTTATTTTATATTCTATTATTTTATTAATACTTAAATCTTTAACTTTGCAACCTATTGTTCCAGTTTATGCCAGCTCTGCCATATGCTTCATTTAATAATTTAGAAATTTGAGTTTAATATATCTTATTACCTTTATATCGACAAGGAAAAGTTTCTTGCACCTGAACAAAATATTTCTGTAGCAGCCCAAAGAAAGCAACATCCTGAGGTTGCAAATGATTGGTGGTATGCCCAGGCAACTGCAGTAATATTATTCCATTTTCTCTAGCAAAGGTACAAGCGTTTAAGTTCTTGCTATGAGTCGTATGCCCATAAAGCAGTAAAAGGACATTCTTATCTTGATTGCAGTTTACATGCTTTTAGAAATTCTTCAACTCAACTCAACACTCAACAAACAGTTCGGAATGTATGTAACCTGATTCTGATATAATATCAAAGCTTGCCGGGGTGCCCCAATTTGAAGATCTTTGTTGAATTTTTCTTTTAAAAATTATCATCGGATGAACATAAAACCCAGCAGCACTGACCGCGCATACCATAGTTGTAAGAACGCCACGTTCAGCACTTATTAAGCCTCCTACTTGGCCTTTATCTTTACAAGCAACCGCCTTTTGTAGAGTTTTTTGTACCGTTGAAAATCCCGATTCATCGACATTAAAAATAGTTTCTGCGATGAAATTAAACTCGTCACAAAGTTTTTTCTAGAATATCAAAAAAATACCCTATGTTCTCTTTATTGAAGCCTCGTGTTCTTGCCATTGAGGTACCTTCAGGTCTTCGTATTGACAGCTGTGGATTTCATTCACAAACATTCTTCAAGTTGAAGAATATGTTTGGTTAGACTAGTTTACATGTCTTTAGTAAATGTGGGCTGTCTACCAAGTGTTTTCACTTTATTTCCAGTAGTATTTTTTTATCCAAACATCTCTTTATAGTTCCTTTAGGTACATGATAAATACGACTAGACTCGTTCAAACCAGTATCACCATTTCTATAAGCTGCAACAGCCTTTAATAAATCACTTTCGGACCAACGTCCATAATGTCCTCTTGGATCCTAAAAGACAAAGGATTAATTCGGAATTGTACCTTATCAGGATGGCCTAAATTGAAGCGGTCCATTTTGGGCAACTGCGATATGGTCCAATCTAAGCAACCTGACTCATAATGCTAAAATATACTGCTTAATACATACTACATAAACCTACTTTTAACTTCTCCTAATAAAACATTGACCATAATTTCTACCTGAATAAATTTGCTTTTAAAATATGTTCTACAATTTCTTTTTACTTTAACAATGACCAAAAGGGTTTCGATGTTTGTTAAATTATTTAGTTCAGATCTATTAAAAAACTAATTCTCCTCTGTTTCCACTATCAAACAATGTACTACATTTTCCAACAATATGGTTTACGCTAATGTTCAATATAGTGCCCACATTAGGAGATATATATGTTATCCGACCTAGATAGAGTGGTGGTCCAATCTAGGCATCGGTTCAAATTCGGCGACTAAATAGTTTACAACTTATTAGGATGTAGAAAATTAGTGCTAGTAATTTCAATTTTGACATTAAACGACAATTTATAAGTTTTCCATTTTATATTTGTAAAAAACAAACCAAATTTGTACTGCAACATAGTGAATAAATGACAATAACAATATTACATTTTGTTTTCAAATATGATCTTAAGAGGCCAATTAAACAAAAAAAACTGAATTCCGTTCGATCGATAAAAACACGTTTTTTAAAATTGGCCTCTGGCTATAGAATTATATTTAATAGCCCGTAATTAGGGAAATTCGTCTGATTATTGTTAATAACGGATACTCCAATAATTTGGAGTATCCGTGAACAACATTTTCTGCTAGATATATTGTTAAAATATCGCTAAAAATGTATTGGTTCATACTAATGGAATTATTAATCTTTGATTTGAGATTCAGAAAAATGTTGCCATTGATTCCGGATTTTTTTTACTACAAGTATTATATATTCTATCTGTACCATTCCCCTAACTTTCATTATTATTACCATTTTCCTCCTTTCTCCTCCACCATTCTTTACCGTCCAATCTTTACAACCACTAATATTCTTTCTATAACTACTACTACTATAATTATCAATTAAAACATTCCATAAATAGCCTAGAAACTGTGATCGGCGATGTAAAGTTTGTGTGTGAAATAATTTTCGTGTTACATTTAACACAATGTAAGAACTTGATAAAGAATATTCTGAATTATATTTACATGTTTCGAAGAGAATATTAATAAAACGTGGCTTTCGAGTTCAATTTGTATTACGAATAAGTAATTGGATCTTAAAAGGAAAACTTCCAATAACAAAGTAAAATATCATCTTTTCTGGTATTTCAGAATTGATTTTTTTACATACTAGATTAAATTTAGCTTTACGATTCGCTCCTATTCAATTTTATAACAGACTGGTAGAGAGATAAATGTCCATCAAATCAAGGGATTTACGTTTTATTGTATCATATATGGAAAAAAAGAAAAATATGGTTCTAATATGTACACAAAATAAAAACGGAAAGGGAATTTTTATTCTTTTTGGTATTTCAAACACGATTTTCAAATTAATATAGAAATAAAATTTTGCTTTTTTATTTATCGTAAAAATGTTTGTAGTAAAGTTTCCATTTCAATATGACAGCTGTTAAATTAAACTGTTCACAAGATTGTTATTATTGATTTTTAATTTGAAATTCAGTAAAAAAAAATTGCTATTGATTCCAGAACTTTCTGCTGTATCTTAAATCAAAGATCAATAATTGCATTGGTATGAACCAATGCATTTTTAGCGATATTTTAACAATATTTCTAGCAGAAAATTTTGTTCACAAAGAAATTCCTCAAAATATCATTGGAGAATTCGTTATTAAGAATAATCAGACTAATTTCCCTCATTACGAGCTATTAAATATTATTCAATTGCCAGAGGCTAATTTTAAAAAACGTGTTTTTATCGATCGAACGAAATTCAGTTTTTTTTTGTTTAATTGGCCTCTTAAGATTATATTTGAAAACAAAATGTAATATTGTTATTGCCATTTATTCAATACTTTGCAGTATAAATTTAGTTTGTTTTTTACAAATATAAAATGGAAAACTTACACATTGTCGTTTAATGTCAAAACTGAAATTACTAGCACTAATTTCCCCCATCCTAATAAGTTGTAAACTATTTAAAAGAGAGTCGCCGAATTGGGACCGCCGCCTAGATTGGACCACCACACTATCTAGATCGCATAACATATATATGTCCTAATGTGGGCACTATATTGAACATTAGCGTAAACCATATTTTAAGCGTAAAATAATTTAACAAACAACGAAACACTTTTAGTTATTGTTAAAGTAAGTAAAAAGAAATTGTATCACATATTTTAAAAGCAAATTTATTCAGGTAGAAATTAATATCAAAGTTTTACTAGGATAAGTTAAAAGTAGGGTTATGTAGTATATTTTGGCATTATGACTCAGGTTGCTTAGATTGGACCATATCGCAGTTGTCCAAAATGGATCGCTTCAATTTAGGCAACCCTGATAAGATACAATTCCGAATTAATCATTTGTTCTTTACCGTCCATATAGCTAAAAGAGGACATTATGGACGTTGGTCCGAAAGTGATTTATTAAAGGCTGTTGCAGCTTATAGGAATGGTGATACTGGTTTGAACGAGTGTAGTCGTATATATCATGTACCTAAAGTAACTATAAAGAGATGTACGGATAAAAAAATACTACTGGAAATAAAGTGAAAACACTTGGTAGACAGCTCACATTTACTAAAAACATGGAAACAATTCTAACCAAACATATTCTTCAACTTGAAGAATGTTTGTGAATGAAATCCACAGCTGTCAATACGAAAATCTGAAGGTACCTCAATGGCAATTGCACGAGGCTTCAATAGAGAGAACATAGGATATTTTTTGATATTAAGAAAAAACTGTGGATGAGTTTAATTTCATCGCAGAAACTATTTTTAATGTCCATGAGTCGGGATGTTCAACAGTATAAAAAACTCTACAAAAGGTGGTTGCTTGTAAAGGTAAAGGCCAAGTAGGAGGCTTAATAAGTGCTGAACGTGGCGTTGGTACAACTATGGTATGCGCGGTCAGTGCTGCTGGGTGTTATGTCCATCCGATGATAATTTTTCAAAGAAAAAAATCAACAAAGATCTTCAAATTGGGGCACCCCCGGCAAGCTTTGTTACTATATTAGACTCAGGTTACATAAAGTCCGAGTTGTTTGTGGAGTATTGAGTTGAGTTGAGGCATTTCAAAAATCATGTAAACTGCAATCAAGATAAGAATGTCGTTTTACTGCTTGATGGGCATACGACTCATAGCAAGAACATAAACGTTTGTACCTTTGCTAGAGAAAATGGAATAATATTACTGCATGTAATAAGATATATCAAACTCAAATTTCTAAATTACAAAATGAAGCATATGGCAGAGCGGCGCTGGTATAGCCATGTTTCGTTAGTATTTGGCCAGTTAACACATATGTCTTTCTGGATCACCGGTTTGCACCATCAGATATGTTACAACCTCAACATTTTAGTAATGGTACTAAAATTGAAATAATTACTGGAAATACAGCAAGTACGTCAATACCTAATCACAGTGAAAGCGGCAGTGATTCCGCTGTTTATATTTCTCAAGAGAAAAAGCTTATAAACTTGGAGGATATTTTTCATAAAATATCATCGCTACCAATACAATATCCACAGCCCGGTCCATCGTCTTCTGGGGCACAAAGAAGTTGCTAAGAGAGTACAATTATTATCAACTATTGATAATGTTCTTGGGTTAAAACTTAACATCGAAGAAAAGTTTAAAAAGGCAAAACCACAAAATATTGGGAAGGAATGATGTTGCAAAGAAGAGAATATGAAAAAGAAAAACAGAGTACAAATGAAAACTACATGGTTTTGTACCATAAGTGATACAATATGGGAAGAACAGATGATTCAATGCATTACATGTCACTCTTGGGTTCATACATAATGTACTGGTATGAGTCCAAAGACCAAGAAGTATTTTTGTTTTAATTGCATTTAATGGTCCATTCTAATGAACCAGTGGTCTACGCAAGAAACTGGTTTCCTTGAATGGACCGAACACTCAATTTTTAAAAATTAGTTTTTTATGATAATAATAATAAAAATAGTTATGTTAGTTTGAAGATTACAATAATACAATCATTTTCCAATTAATGCTTTTTATAAAATGTTTTTACAAGCTCATATAAAAAATTTGCGTTTAAGTGGTCCAAATTCGGCAACTCTCCCCTACATCACATTCGGAAACACGTGATTAGTTGTTTTATTAAATTAGTTGTTCATAACTTCCACCATTTAAGTTTATGCAAGCCTCAGCAAAACTGTATTGTAGCAAATCATTTTCATCATTTATTTCGCATTTATTAAGACAGATTTTTCATATGACAACAAACAATGATTGGGTTCATTTTTTCCTATCCACCTGTTTTCAAAATTATTTTTTATGTGCCATTGTGAATATATCCATTTATGTGTTATGTGAATACCACATATTTAAACTATCGAAGTTAAAGTTAATTTTTCAGTCATCTCTGAAACGGTAGAAGATAACTCGGCTTCCTTGGGAGCTTCCAAGGAAAGCGATTGTGATCATTATCACCATTGCAAATGCAGTAATGCGATTGCGGTATTTCCCAGATAGTTGGAAATACGCAATGGTAAGAATGCTTCCGAAAGCTGGAAAGGATAAAATATTCCCACAGAATGACAGGTCGATTAGCTTATTGTAGGCAATAAGCTGGGATTTCCAAGATGGTGGAAAGAGTGATTCTGAGAAGACTCGAGAAGGTGCTCGAAGATAATAGCATCTTTCAACCCGAGCAATTCGGGCTCAGGAAAAGCTATTCGGCTGAAGATCAACTTCTGAATGTGACTCTGAATGCATTGCAGAAGGAATAACAAGAAGACATGGAACGGCAATCGTCCTTCTCGATGTCGAAAGAGTTTTCTGACAGAGCTGATTTCTGATGATAGCGATAGGTTTTCCTGAGTCGATAACCGAGCTGACTGACTCGTACCTTAGAGGCAGAAGTTTCTCCGTTAAAATGGGCGACGTTAGATCAGCAAGAAGATTAATGGAGGCTGGAGTGCCGCAAGGAGCGGTGCTAGCGCCACATCTTTACAATATATTCGCCAGTGATATTCCGAGGGGGAATAATACCAAGATAGACCTATATGCCGATGATACAACCATTATGGCCAGATTCATACAACCAGACTACGACGCTCGGATACTTTCAGGGACACCTGGACGATCTGATGGAGTAGTTGATAGCCTGGAAGATCAAGGTGAATATCACCAAGACGTAGGCTATTCATGTCGTTCATCGAAGATGCAGACCCAGTCGACCGCTCGAGATTGACGGCGAGACGGTGAAGTATCTAGGAGTTACATTCGACAAGAGAATGGCATGGAAACAGCACACAAAAGCAGCACGGATTAAAGCTATCGCTATAACGCAGCAATAGCAAATTCGGGTTGAAACACAAACTTCTAATGATCAGATCATTAGTAAGAAGCGTCTTGAGGTACGGATCCATCGCGTGGGGCTATGCGGCAAAATCCTTCATCAAATCACTAGAGAAAATGGAAAACAGTCTAGTGAGACGTTCTCTAAGCGCCCCATGGTTCGTGAGAAAAGATCAAATACACCAAGAGACAGAATCGACTCCCTTACAGCAATGCCTCCTAGAGAAGGCAGAAAAGACCTTTCTGAAGATTATTGTTCACCCCAATCAAGAACTGCGACAACTGACGGACTATTGTCCAGAGAAAATCGCAGAACGGGGTGGCAGAAGTTGTAGAAATTCAGTTATTGGAGGACTAGGCTGACTGTGCCCAACGAAGAATTATTTCATATTTTCTTCTAGCGTGGACTGGACCACATGGGACTACCATGTCCTGCGCTTGGAACAAATAAATAAATTGCGGCAAAGTGAAGTACGTTTTTCTTCTTTATTTTCTTTTTTTTTCAGGAATAGGACCAACAACAAAATACAGTAGGTGTATGTTGTTACAAAATACAGTAGGAGTAAAATGTTATACAGCTGAACCACCTTAAGTGAGTTCGGCAAATGACATACATAAAATAATATCTTAAGATTCACCCTCCTCTGTTTACTTGTCCTGCAGAGAAGAGCGGTGCGAGGCATTTTATCTGAAATCGTCGTCGTGGATTGAACTGCGGAAACACCAAGGAATAGAAGATAATGGTGTCGCTGTGGCCCAGTTATTTAGGTATTATTACACTATTACATTATTAGAGTATTACAGTATTACGGGCGATCATTACCCCATCTACCTGATGCATAGTTTCGGGGGTATTTTTAGAAAATAACCTCGGGTGGAAAATGGGTCGCGATAACTTTGCCGAACATGTGCCATTCCACCAAATAGGGAGTGCTGCGTTAGAAATAGAGTATTTTACTCTAATAGTAAGTCGTCTTTCGGAGTTGCAGTACATTGTTTTTTGAAATATTCGCAAATATGGATAATATAATATAATGTAAATAATAACAGTAAATGTAGTGTAACTATACACAGCCCGAGACCGCAGGGTATTAGGGCTTTAAGATTAAATAAATAACTATACCCGTGTATCTCCGAAACGGGGCTAGATAACACGGCGGAACACGTGCTAATCGACAGAACGGGGTCTGTTACATTTGGATTAGTGTCTTTTACCTAAAAAAACAAGTCTTTTTACGGAGTTGCAGTCATTTTTTTTAATTTTTTGAATATTAGTGTATATATCCGAAAAGGCATAACATAACTCAGTGGAAAATGTACTAGTCGACCGAACGGGGTCTGTTACGTTAGGAATATAGTCTTTTACTCAAATAAAAAGTTATCTGTTTCAAATATTTACGTCTATTACGTCTTGCTGTTAATAGCAAGTTGCCTTTTGGAGTTGCATTTAACTGTTTTTCAATTTTTTTCGAATATTAGCTGTTATCTCCGAAACGACGCTAAATAACTTGGGGAACGTGTGTCAATTAATCAAGCGGGATCTGTTACGTTAGGAATACTGTATCTTACCCTAATAACAAGTTCTCTTTCGGAGTTACTGTTATCTGGCCTGGCCCTGGCCAACGATGAATGAGAGGCGGAAGAGGCAGCTTTGTGAAAACTAAAAGCCCTTATCTGCGAGTTTACACGTAGAAATCATGGGCTGTTCGACTTATCGACAGCTATCTCTCTCTCTCTCTGCGCAGTCCTTTTTAGGATTCACTCTACTCACCCTGAAAGGGGAAGGGGTCAGAAAAAGTACATTAAACATAGTCTGCTATAAACATAGCCTATTTAGATAGACTGTGTCTGGGAGCTTTCATCGTCTCCGCGGTCATAACACAGCGAAAAAAACATATATTGGAAGATATATCGCAAGCTAATGGACAGTAGTAATGGAAATCGTCCTAAAAGAAGGTTTTCTGTTATTGCTATTATATTGTTGGAAAATCGCTGCAATGAGTGAAACAACACCAGATTACGGTAACATTACCGAAGTTGGTTACGATTTTACCTTCCACAAGAAAAACAAACCAGCTGACGAGAGAAGAACTCGTAGCATGGGTCTATCAGTAAGTAATACCATGATGCTGAACCTGATTCGAATTCCTAACGGAATTGCAGAAAGGCTAATGACAGCGCGATTCAGGTTGGACAAAAACGACAATGTCACTGTACACAATAATAAAGAAGATGAAAAGCAAGCTAATTAGCTCATAATTATTTTTATTATTGGGTTAGTCGCATTTTTTTAAAAATTGAAGTAACTATTGTCAGCTTTAAATTATCAGGAAATAAAAGTCATTTACAGTACAATATATACCCCTTTGAAGTTTAAAAATCATTAACATATAACTATTGAGTATTATTATCATAATCTTATCGAACAAACTCCATTTGAACATTATCAAGTGTAAGAAAATTACATTTTCCCTTAAGATTAATGAATACACTTTCACTATATTCTTGACGGATTAACACTGCAAAATTGTAGAGATATTAGGGATCTTGGTGACTGTGGATAAAAAAGCTTTGGTCTGAATGGTCTTGGATTTGTGGTAATATTCACTAGGCTTTTTAATAACATAACGTGGCTTAGGCTTTTGTTTTATATATTTATCAAGTTTAAACTCTTGTATGAATCTCCGGTATGGTTGGCTATTTACTCCGGTCAGACCAAAAGATTCGTTGATTTACACAGACGTTTGTAAAATACCTGACTTTCAAGCAGGATGGTGTTTATCCAGTTTTTATATTTCCATCGCTGCAGAGTTGTAGGATGTACGCATCCCAAATACTTCTTTTTAAGCGTTGCAACAATCCTATTTACTCTGTTGAGCTTTTGAATAGGACACGGACACACAGACTATTCTATGTCGAAAGACCCAAAGCCAACCTTACCACCAAAGCTTCACTGTAAACTGTATACTGAGCAAAGTGTCCTGACCTTGATTTGTTTAATACGAGTTTGACTCGATTCAGGGACAGGATGTGTGCTGACGTTTAAGACGGAGAGAAGTGGTGTGCTGGCTTTGACATTATATATTGATATCTCTTCGACAGTTAATCCTAACTGTCGAAGAGAACGCGAAAGAATGGTAAGATCAAAGAAGGGCAAAGTGGATTCTGGGAAACTGCTAGAGAGTGGAAGCGATTTTGAGATTGGTTTGTCAAACCGGTTTGCTGTGTTACTAGATCACAATGTGCTTCAAACAGCTGCTTCAATAGCCCCAGCAGAAAAATATCCCAAACAGACAAAAATCTCCAGTGAGACCATTGATTTAATGAAGAAACGACGGGCAATGAGAAATACATGTAGTTCCTTTGGCAGGGTCAAGTACACTGAGCTCTAAATCTATCAGAGAGGACACGCTCCGATTCAACATGCAGCTAGTGCAAAAAACTCTGGATGGAAACAAAGGAATTAATAAGGCTAAACAGAAGCTGAGAAGCAAAAGAACGCAAATATATGCCTTAAAGCGTGAGGTTGGCACTGTATGCAGGGCGCGTATGCAAATGTTAGAGGTTGTCAGAAAATTTTATTCCCAGTTATATGAAAATCAGAACCAATCAAAGATAACAATACCCACGGAAGAACAAATGCCAGATATCCTAGTGGAGGAAGTAACAAATGCTACAGAATCGATGAAAAACGGCAAAGCTCCAGGAAAGGACAGTGTAACTGTCGAAATACTAAAAGCTGTGGTTGGATATTACATAAAACACTGGCAAAATTATACTCAAAATGCATCAAAGAACAAAAAGTACCTGACATATGGAAAAAATGCAGAAGTGATAAAGAAGTGACATAAAAAGGGAGCACATGAAAATTTAAAGAACTACCGTCTAATAAGCCTCCTATCAGTAATGTACAAAGTTTTCACTAAGATAATTTCTAAAAGAATATTAAAAAACTGAATGACGCACAACCAAGAGAACAAGCTGGATTCAGAAGTTAATTCAGTACAATGGATCACATCCAGGTTGTACAGCAGCCCATAGAAAGGCACAACGAATACCCCATGCCACTGTGCTTGGCTTTTATCGACTACGAAAAAGCATTTGACTCCATCTCAAAGCATGTCATAATGGATGCACTGCTTAGCCAAGGTGTAGAGAGAGCCATGTAAACCTATTAGAATCGATAAATGATGGAGCTACAATTAAAGTAGAACGCGATGTATGGCAGGGTGACGGGGCAATATCGCCTATTCTTTTCACGGTTGTCCTTGAAGAAGTATTCCGTAAACTGGATTGGGAACAGGATGGTGTAAAGATCAATGGTGCAAAACTTAAACCATTTTAGATTTGCAGATGATGTCGTTCTCCTTTCACAAGACCCAGAGGAGCTGCAAAGACGCATACAAGAACTACAAAGGGCTGGCGAACTATTTGGCTTGAAAATAAACCTGAAAAAGAGTCAGGTTATGTTCAATAACTTTGCTCAGGACAGAAGAATTTCAGTTTTAGGAAGGAATTTGGAGATTGTGAACAGCTTTACATATCTTGGGCAGAGGATTTCAATGGAGGGGAATATCGCCCGGGAGGTGGAACGACGTGTTAAATGTGGCTGGCAGGCTCAAGATTGTGTTTAAGAGCAGATTTCCACTTTCCCTGAAAAGAAAAGTCCGATCAGCGCGGTAGTACGGAAGTGAAACCTGGACATTCGCATCGCAATAAATTCAAAGACTTCGGGTAGCACAGAGGGGAATAGAAAGATGTTTGTTTGACATTACAAGACGAGACAGAAAGTCCTGTGCATAGGTCAAGGAACAAATGAAAATCTGTGACATCACTGGAAGAGTAAAACAATTAAAATGGAGATGGGCAGGTCATATAGTGAGGCGATGGGATGACAGATGGACCAGGGCAATCCTGGAGTGGATACCGCTTGATCGCAAACGTCCGCGAAGAAGACCGAAAGCACGATGGATTGATGACTTCGTTGGGTATATTGGACCGGAGTGGCAGAGGAGAGCCCAGGACCGTGAAGGTTGGAAACATGCTGAAGACGCTTTCATCGTGCAATGGATCGACATCGATTAAATCATAATTATAATTATAATTTAAGGTATATAAGTTCATTTAACCTAACGTATATATGTTCAAGAGAACTTTTAATCAGATAAAGAGAAATAGAAGTAGATGAAAAATAAGTTATTTGCTCATGATAAAATTTGCAATTTAGAACAGAAATTATATTCCACAAGGATAATAATATATGTATTTTATTTTAGCTTTCTGAATATTTCTAATAGTTACTTCTATTTGGAAGTATGATTTATAAAATATGACAGGTTGCATATTCTACTTTGAATTTAATGTATTTCTGTCGAAACCAAAATATTCAAATATAATACAGGCTTGGAGTCAATAAATTACCCCCTTTCAATAATTTCGCAACAATCAAAACAAAATTACCAGTACAACAAATGAGATCATTGGGTTTTCTTTCTTTGTGTTGAAAACGGCTATTGTCTATTATGTTTGATATTATCGTAAAGTACTTATTTTACGTCTAAAATCATCACAACAAGAAATGGTTCAGCATTATGCCAAACAACTTATGAGTGAGTGGGCGATTAGCTTTGATTTCTTCTGATTAGCTTCTTTCTTAAACCATGCGGAACTTATAGATCCTCTCTGTTGAATTTTCTAATCTGCTTTAAATATTTTGCAACTCTTGTCCAAGATAAATTAAGCTAATTCGACAGCTTGTCTATACTTTGACAATGATCAGCTTAAATTTGAAGAGATTTACCACTAAAGTGTAAACGCTTTTTATCTTCTCGCGGCGTGTTTCGCTAACCATGTTAGTCTAATCAGGAGATAATTTAGTCTATCAGATTAAAATGCGCGTCGAAGAAATAACAAAATTATTTGGTGCTTCACTACCAAAGTTCCAATTGAAGGATCAACTTCAAAAAATAGCCGTAAAATATCATCTTGGCTGAATGCTCTTTCTGAACGAGTAAATATCACCTTTGGTATTTAAGAACATCAACAACTCATTCAATATAGAATTTTGAATATGCCACGTTTCTAATTTCGACACCTTCTTGAGGAATATTTTATAAATATCATTGTTATACAAAAGAAATTTAAAGTCACCTTCACCAGCAAAAATATAATTTTAACCAACTCTGGTGTACGACATTAGCAGTTAAGATTTTATCGCAAATTTGCACGGGAAAAAAACAACACCCATCGGTACTCCTAACAGAAAACTATATTCATTTGTATGAATATACAGATATATTTCATTATAACAAACTTCTGATCAACAACTAGTTTTAAAGAAGTTGTTAATTTGTACTGTCACATTTAAAAATGTATTTAAATATTACACTTTCAATATTTATTTAGCCTCATATAGAAAATGATACCAAGTAGAGAATGCCCTTTTTTACTTTTTGAACGATTAATTACTTCTCAATCTTTACAGGTTGCGTGATGTGTATTTTTAGATTTAAGTTCAAATATTGTATAAAGCCAGTCTCATTGAATAATAATAATTTTATGTGATTATCATTTATACATGTTTAAATTATATTGGTCTCCAAGAACATTATTGGATATTTGATTAATCAATTATTTGAAACTAGTCAACAATTAATTATCATTATGCAGTAGGTCAATATTTGGGAAGCCTGGATAACTATTAAACTATCATTATGAAGATGGTTAGGAGTGCATAATTAATATTTACAAATTACCGTTAATAGGATATTCTAGTTAATATTTATTATAATAATGTAATAATTCAATTTGAAATCCTCGACAATAATAATAGTTGATGGTAAAGAAATGAAACCAAGAAAAAAATCGAATTAGAAAGATAATATATGCGATGTTACTCAATTTACAATTTCCAAATAAAATTTTAAGTCGAGAGAAAAGGAATTTTGTTTTGTAAAAAATGCTTTTTCAAGAAATTCAAATGTATTTCGAACTTGTAGCCAATTTTCGTAAGAGCCATCAAAAGTTGTGTTATGCACCTGGAGCATATTTAGAATAAATATACATATTTGTAAACATATTTCTGCTGTTTCCTTTTGAATAAATTCTGTTTGGTATTTTCTTCAAACGGATACAAAAAAAATATTAAATTCATATTGAACAGAATAAGATATATTTCAATTCTGTGAATTAATTTTATTGTTTATACTAATATTCATCGTTCCTAAAAGATTTTTCGCCTTAAACTTCAAGCCATTGATTATCAACAATTGAAGATTGAGGTAATTTCATTTTGTATTCGCTATCTGTATGTTAGTTTTGTCAATAATTATTGCTCAATCGCAATAAACGAGATTATTTTCAAATTACACAGGTCGACATGATTTTTGTAACATTGATAAAAATGCTCTTTTTACGTTTCATTTGGATAGTTATTGGAACCCCTTTTCACAGAAATGGCCTAGCACGTCCCATTTTCAAGTACCTGCTTTTCTTTTATATCATGGGATTATTGAAATTATTTGTACCTGACTTTGAACAGAGACTTTCCCTAAACACACTAGGGATACACATTCCCGTTAAGAACTGCAAAGGTTCCACGATGGAATTTTAGAAAGGCCAACTGGAATACCTTCTTAGATAAAGTGGAAAAGGACATTGCCACGATAGAGCCGGTAGTAAAAAATTATAGAGAATTTGTTGACACCATGTACAATGCTGCAAAAAAACAGCATTCCAAGAGGCTAATGGAAAACATGTATACCGTGTTAGTCAGGAAAACTAGAACAATAGTTTAAAGAATATCAAGAAACTGTCAATACAGAATTGGCCAGCGAAATCATCGACAACCTAGATAAAGCCAGAAAGAAACGATGGGAAGAAACAACCGAAAGTATGGATCGACAGGGCTGATTACTTCTCAGATGCCTAGGAACGGCAGTACCTCCACCATCAAAGACCATTGATGTCAACCCAGATCAAGTTACTGAAAGACTCCAACATATTACAAACGATGTATTCGTTGATAAGAAATTTGCCAGAGAAATTAAAAGCCGAGTAAAATTCAATTTCCACCAGTTACCGACAAATTTACGATGATCCCACCCGTTTACGATATACACCCGGCTATGATAACGTATTCCCTGAATTCCTAAAACATATCGGTGATAAAGCAAAAATTTGGCTTGCCAATATCTAAACCAATTTTCTTAATACTGGGAAAATTCCGAACTCATTTAGGACGAATGTGATAGCAATATTGAAGCCTGGAAAGCCCTCCAACAACCCGGTTAGCTACTCGCCCCATAGCACTTCTAAGCATGTGCTATAAACTCCTTGAGCGATTAATTTACAATAAGATTTTCCCTGTAGTGGACAGTAAACTAATACCACAACATGCTGGTTTTAGAACAGGACGAAATTGTAGCGATCAAGTGTTAGCTCTAACGACGCACATAGAATCAGGATTTCAAAAAGGCCTAAAAATAGCTATGGCCTTCATAGACCTTAGATCAGCCTATGACGCCATATGGAAGAAAGGGCTTGTCTTCAAACTGCAAGAAATGATCCCATGCGCAAAAATATGCCGCCTGATTCAAAACATAATAAGCAACCGAATAATCACAGTCCACCTAAACGATAAAAAAAAGCTGTGAAAAAACTGTTAAAAACGAACTACCTCAGGGATCAGTGTTAGCACCGTTACTTTTTAACATATATACTAATGACATTCCAAATACCATCTCCCGTCAATTTATATATGCAGATGATATGGATCTGAGTATACAACATAAGGATCATGAGTCCTGTAGCAAAGACCTCACAACTGACCTGGCCGTCTTCGAGTCGTACTATAGGAAATGGCGACTGATACCTAATCCTTCCAAATCAGGTATGTGCTTTTCATCTCTCGACAAGGCAAACATATGCTGAACTGAACGTGGTTTTCAGGGGAAAAAGGCTTAGGCACCATCCCACTCCGACTTATCTTGGCGTCATCCTGGACTGATTCCTCACTTACAGGTAGCATATCTCCGGAGTGGTACAGAAAGTTAAGACCCGAAACAATATTATTCACAAGTTGGCAGGATCATCCACTCGTTTACTCCTCAACAGAGTACTGTGCCCCTGTCTGTTACAAAAGTAAACATACTTATAAACTGGATGTCCAGTTGAATGACACCATGAGAGTGGAACTCCCACCGCCTGGCTTCCGGAACTGCGCAGGCTGAAGACAACGAAAGAACAATGGGACAGAATAAAGGATACAAATAAGTCAGAATTGCCCATACATAAGGATCTGAACAACCTCCCGCGGTACATATTGAAATCGCGCCATCCAATCTGGATAGACACAGACTTGAAAAATGGCGAAGACATTAATGAAAGGTGGACATCCCTCCATTAAAACAACCCTCCCAGGAATGTCGACCTTATCAATCTGCGGGATAAGGAAATGCTGGGTTTGAATCTGCCGAGAAGCACCTGGAGTCGATTCAACAGGTTTAGAACGGGACATGCCATATGCAATGATATGCTGTACAAATCAAAGATGGCAACTTCTCCTGAATGTAACTGTGGCGACCCGTATCAAACAATGAACCATCTGGTTGAACTCCTACCCTTTGAGAAGTCTCCCAGGGAGCTTACGGGAACTCAATGATGCCACACCGGCGGCACTGAAATGGCTCAATGATCTCGACGTGGATGTTTAATCATCTAGGTGCGTCAATCATATCGTCTCTGGTTGGATCTTTGTATATATGTGTGTGTGTTTTTTTATTGTGTATGATTTTTTGACTTTATGTGTACTTTGTGATATATATTTATATTTATCTATACTACTGGTACATAAAATATGCCCTCCCTGTTAACCCTCTGTAATGTATTTCTTCCGCCTATCTATATTATGCTTGGACTAGAGAAAAACTTTGTCAAAGCCATGGATAAAGATGATAATGATTTCAAATACCTAAAATAAATATTTCCTCAATTAAGTGATGCAAAACTAAAAGATGGCATATTTATTGAACCTCAGATAAGGAATATTCTAGGTGATTTTTGTTTTCAAGAAAAATTAAATGGATTTGGCAACTCGGAAATGTTTTGTAAGTGTAGTAAAATGATTGCTGGGTAATAAGAAAGATGAAAACTATAAAAACCTCATAGATGAACACTTGAAAGCTTATGAAATACTAGGATGTCGCATGTCCTTAAAAATGCATTTTGTACACTCCCATTTGGATTTTTTTTTCGGAAAATTTGGGTGCAATAAGGGTCGAACAAGGGCAATGGTTTCACCAGGATATCATTGCAATAAAAGTAAGATACCAGGGACGCTACAACTCATTTATGTTGGGCGACTGCTGCTGGTTTTTGAAAAGAGATGATGCTACAGAACACAAGAGGAAAAAGTGAAAGTTTTTGTCGCTGTATAATCCTTACAAATGTCTTTGTACAGATTTAACATATTTTATATGTTTATATTAAAAAATATTAGATTGTAAAAATAAGTGGTCTCCTTTTTTTTCTCCTTTTTTTTATACAGTAATTTTCGGATTTAGAATTACAAAATACTTAATATAAACCTATTTTCATCAATGTTACATAAAAAAGTTTAAATTTGTTTACGTGTGTTATCTTACTACTGGTTCCAAATAATTTACTTAAACACCAAATGTCTACTATCCTGTAAATTTACATTATTATATTTCGCATATCTCGAACATATACGTCTATATAAATTTATTGCTACACACTGGGTCAACGGTAACAACACCAAATATTGCTTCCCTAATAACATATTTTACTAACTTAAAGCTTACAATTTCCTGAGCGAACTGACAAACTCCAAGAAATTTTCAACTAAACGCCGTCAATTCTTTATTGGAACTTTTGGAACCAACAAATCACTTTTTTGAATGACGCACGTTTCGCTAACACCAAAATCACTCTTTTACACAATCTTGATTGAATCATCTCGCGCATCGGGAAGTTTAAAAATTGATTTGTTGTTTAGTGGTTTACCTCTTTGAGTTTATTGTTTCACACCGATGCTTCCAATAGAAGAATTGAACCCATATGGAACAAAAATGTTTCACTGCAGAACACTCATTAATTGTAATTATGAGAACGCTTTTACTTATATCGTATTACAGTAAGGGTCAAAACGGTTTTAAACTTATTGTTAACATGAGACGTAAATGAATTGGGTTGATATAATAGTTCTTCCCGGTTCTGGCGCTGGATGGCATTACATCGTAATGAATGTCACACTGTGTAAAATTTTGTTGTTGTACACAAAGAATTACAGCAAATATTTGGAAAAAAATGTCTTATTTGGTTCTTTTTTCACATCAAAAATTTCAATAGAAAAACTAATTTAATTCTCATCATTGGTGAATAGGTTTGATTAGGTCAAATTATGATTATAAGCTAATACATTTCACAGTGAAATCGTAGCTATTCCATATATAATAAACTCTTCAACTTTTTTAATGTTGTGGATTGGTCCACATTTCTTCTTGTTATCATTCTCATAATTGTTCGTGAGTTTTCGCCTTTTCAATTATTTTCCTCCATCTCTTCCTATCTGCGATCTGGTTTCTCCATCCTTCTGCATTTACTGCTTTTATATTTTCTTCCACCTGCTGTCTCTATCTGACCCTAGGTCTCCCTCTCGGTCTGCTCTGTGCTGGCTTCCATATTGTTATTTCTCTTATTGGCGTATCCCTGTCTGTTCTCATTACATATCCTTATTATTTGAGCTTTAATTATTTTCACTATATTTTTCCCTCCTAACAACTTCTGTAGGGTTCTATACTCGTTAAGGCGAGCAGGCTAAATATCCTTAAAAATAATTCCTATCTGCTTTGAATAGATTGGAAATTTCTCGCTCTGGATGGCTAGGGAGTGGCTAGGGAATTTAAAATTATGGAAGAGACTTTATATTAGTGTATTGACATGAATAGATATATGTATAAGGATAGTAAAGATTCTCGAAGCTATCTCATCATATCTTTTTTCTTTTCGTTTTTCTTAAAAACTATAGTACTTTAATTATTCTAGGAAGAGAGATTTGAAAAACACAATTAATGTGTGGAAAAATAATAATAGCTTAAGGCTGTGGAATTGAGTCTGTTTGTTTTTTAGCCTTCGGAAAATCTAATAAAGGTTGTTAGCCGTTTCTTTTCTTCATTTAATCTGAATAATAAAAGCAGTTTCAAAAACCTTTTTTCTGAACCAAAATATGGATCCAACGACACTACTAAATGACGAGACTCTACATATATAGAAAATTTATTTTGCATTGTCAGTGTTTCGACATGATTCGTTCCCGAGAATGACACATTATATAAAACTTTTAGGGTAGAAATATTTGTAAAACAGTAAGAGAACACTGAAGTGACATTATTTTCAATTCTCGCAAATGACAGTTACTAAAAGTTTGAAGAAAATTAAAATAAAGGGAGGAAACGTTTTGTTTAATTCGTAATTGAAAAAGATCCAAAAGACGAAAAAATATTTGATGTCCAGTTACTATTTTGCTTTTAGCTCTCCTATATATACACCACACTAAAAATACATTGTAGATATGAAAAAATGTTCAGACTAATATCAGAACGGCAGACACTTGGATTCTAAACTTTATTAACTTTCCATGACATATCAACTAAAAGCATTTTAATTGGACCAAAATAAAACGCCACACCACTCCATCTTAAAAATGAGAATTATAAAATATCACAAAAAATTTTAATTTAGTTTTTGTTCAGAAACTCCTTAATTTAATTATGGTATGTATGTTAAAACGCAAATATAAAAATATAATGAATAAAATGAGTGTATCTCAAACTGAACAGCAACAACACAACAATAATTTTCAAAATTTCATATAAAATATCGTTAATCTCTACAAAAACATAGTAATAGATATCCGTTTCATATTAGCTGTTTATAAATATATTTTTATTATCTTTATAAAGAATTGTCCAATAAGAATGTCAAAATTTTAAAATGAGGCGGAATGATAACTACTAGTGATGATCCGGTAATTTTTATTTTATCTTGCCACAAATATTAGCATTATGTTCTGAAAATATTGTTCCCCTCGGCTTCCTCCCAGGTGGAATGCATTCTGGCGACCAATTTTCGATTCTTCTTTTCCACATATTGCGAGATAGATATTAAATAGTGGACTGGATGTTTCGCTGAAGATCAAAAGCTGTTCCGGACTCATTTCTATAAAGCAGAGATTTAATATGATCCCCAAAAATTATCCTTGGGTGTAAGATCGCATAATCTTGGTGGCCAGGAACATGTCCAGGAAAATTCATCTTGTTAAAAAAAAACATTCTTTATATCCACATATATACGATATTTGTCAATGTAAGTACTGTAAGTGACATACTCCAAAAATATATTTATTACCACTCTTTACTTTATATATTACAAATTAATATAATTTATTTTTTAGATTAGTTTTGAAAACGGGGGGAGAGGACCCACCGAAACGTGAATGCAAAAAGTATGTATTTCTTTAGAGCATTTTTATATTTTTAAAATTTTTGTTCGTTAGGTAAATTTATTACAGAAAAGGATCACTGAGAAATTTGTCTCCGTTTGGTTTTTTGTTTTTTCCCAGTGATTCTTTATTTAAATACGATCAGATATTTTTGATATTTGTTGAGTTTTAGATCGTGGCGAAAAACCTAAAAAAAGAAAAAATATGAGGTGTGGTGTTGATTTGGGCGAATTTGCAAATATCGCCTATCATCGGGCTGCAAATATTGCGGCTCGATTAAATAACGAGTATTTCAACCTCATCTGAAGGTTATTTGGCATAAACCGACTTCGCAAATAGACTTTAATAACATAAAATATAAATACGGGGTTAGTTTTAATTGAAGAAACAACTATAATTATTCATCCCTATTAGTATGATTATTCAGTATATCAAATTGAAACTCGTAGGCTTGAAATTTTTTAACATAATTGATTTTTTTTAAGTAACTATCTTTTAACTTTTTTTATACCTTTCAGAAAGTATGGTCATAGATAAAAATTGTTTTTTAAGGAAAAATTAAATTTGCAGAGTAAACCAAACGTTTTTATTTTTTTGTAATCAAAATGAAACTCCAGTGTCGATACACTGCAGGATGAAGGCCTCTTCAGCATGCTTCCAACTTTCATGGCCCTGAGCTTTCCTCTGGGGAAGAGGAAGGAAACCGTCCACTCCAGTCCAATATACTTAATGATATTACCAGTTCATCGTGCTTTCGGTCTTCTTCACGGACGTTTGCGATTAAGTGGTATCGACTCCAGGATTGTCCTGATCTATCTGTCATCCCATCGCCTCGCTGCTCTCTGACCTGCCCATCTCCCTGTCAGTTGCTTTAGTCTTCCAATGATGTTACACATTTTCGTTTGTTCCCTGATCCATGCGCAGGTCTTTCTGTCTCGTCTTGTAATGCCAAGCATACATCTTTCCATTCCGTGCCACCCGAAGTTTTTGAATTGATTGCGATATGAGTGTCCAGGTTTCACTTCCATATGTTATAATGGGTAGAAGCTACTGATCGAAGACTTTTTCTTTCAGACAAAGTGGGAGTCTGCTCTTAAACACCATATTGAGCCTACCAAACGCCTGCCAGCCACATTTAACACGCCGTTTCACCTCCCGGGCGGTATCCCCCTCCATTGAAATCCTCTATCCAAAATACATAAAGTGGTCCACAATCTCTAAATTCCGTCCTAAAACTGAAACTCTTCTGTATTCAGCGAATGTATTGAACATAACCTGACTCTTTTGCTGGTTAATTTTTAAACCAAATGGTTCGTCAGCCCTTTGCAGCTTTTGTATGCGTCTTTGCAGCTCGTCTTTGTCTTGTGAAAGGAGAACGATATCACATGCAAATCTGAGATGGTTTAAAATTGCACCGTTGATCTTCATACCATCCTGTTCCCAATCCATTACGATTTTATGCCTACATTTCCCCATAAAAGAGCATTTATACATTTCTGTATAAAAGTTGGGCCACATCATCATAAAATTCCTCATTTTCCTCATCCTTATGGCTAATAGTGGGTGCATAAGCTTATACGATTTGAAGCCTAAACTTTCTATTCAGCTGAATGACGCATTGGGCCAGTCGGTCAGATGTACTTTCAAATTTTACTACACTGTTGTAATTAAAAGTTGCAATCGGTCATTCGTTTTCATAGTCCGTATATTAAACGTAGCAATGTCGAAAGTCCAATGGCATCCTGATCTAAACAGGTGATTTTAAGCACTCTCTGCCTTGAGGAAGGTCTTCCCGCTGCCGTAGGTACTGGGCACTCATTCCCTTTGGCCTCCGGGGAATGAGGGTCGTGTTTGAGTACTGTTATATTGAAATACCATGTTGAAGGTATGGATCGTAATCTGCCTGGTCCAATGCGGGTTGGTAGATTTTGGATCATGTTAGTCTGAGGTCCGCTAGGGGTGACCCTTCCAGGAGCATAGACTCCAAACGGCATAGCTCAAAGCTTCATTGACCTTGACGTGGTAAAGGGGTTTGAGTAAGGCAATGAAGCTTTTAACGTCCATTTACTAAGTCGGTTTATGCCAAATAACCTTCAGATGAGGTTTAAATACTCGTTATTTAATCGGGCCGCAATATTTGCAGTCCGATGATAGGCGATATTTGCAAGTTTGCCCAAATCAACACCACACCTCATATTTTTTCTTTTCTTAGGTTTTTTGCCACGATCTAAAACTCAAAAAATATCAAAAATATCTGTTCGTATTTAAATAAAGAATCAGTAGGAAAAAACAAAAAACCAAACGGACACAAATTTCTCAGTGATCTTTTTCTGTAATAAATTTGCCTAACGAACAAAATTTTAAAAATATAAAAATGCTCTAAAGAAATACATACTTTTTGCATTCACGTTTCGGTGGGTCCTCTCCCCCCGTTTTCAAAACTAATCTAAAAAATAAATTATATTAATTTGTAATATATAAAGTAAAGAGTGGAAATAAATATATTTTTGGAGTATGTCACTTATACTGCTTACATTGACAAATATCGTATATATGTGGATATAAAGAATGTTTTTTTTTAACAAGATGAATTTTCCTGGACATGTTCCTGGCCACCAAGATTATGCGATCTTACACACAAGGATAATTTTTGGGGGTCATATTAAATCTCTGGTTTATAGAAATGAGTCTGGAACAGTTTTTGACCTTCAGCGAAACATCCAGTCCACTATTTAATATCTATCTCGCAATATGTGGAAAAGAGGAATCGAAAATTGGTCTCCAGAATGCATTCCACCAGACGAAGCCGAAGGGGATATTTGAACAATATTTTCAGAACATAATGCTAATATTTGTGGCAAGATAAAATAAAATTTACCGGATCATCACTAGTAGTTATCATTGCGCCTCATTTTAAAATTTTGACATTTTTATTGGACAACTCTTTATAAAGATAATAAAAATATATTTATAAACAGCTAATATGAAACGGATATCTATTAGTATGTTTTTGTAGTGATTAACGATATTTTATATGAAATTTTGAAAATTATTGTTGTGTTGTTGCTGTTTAGTTTGAGATACACTCATTTTATTCATTATATTTTTATATTTGCCTTTTAACATACATACCATAATTAAATTAAGGAGTTTCTGAACAAAAACTAACTTAAAATTTTTTGTGATATTTTATAATCCTCATTTTTAAGATGGAGTGGTGTGGCGTTTTATTTTGGGCCAATTAAAATGCTTTTAGTTGATATGTCACGGAAAGTTAATAAAGTTTAGAATCCAACTGTCTGCCGTTCTGATATTAGTCTGAACATTTTTTCATATCTACAATATATTTTTAGTGTGGTGTATATATAGGAGAGCTAAAAGCAAAAAAGTAACTGGACATCAAATATTTTTTCGTCTTTTGGATCTTTTTCAATTCCGAATTAAAAAAAACGTTTCCTCCCTTTATTTTAATTTTCTTCAAACTTTCAGTAACTGTCATTTGCGAGAATTGAAAATAATGTCACTTCAGTGTTCTCTTACTGTTTTACAAATATTTCTACCTTAAAATGATGATGATATCTAAAAAATATTCAGAAAATAAAAATTAATATTTTATTTTCAATCCTTTATTACTAATTACATATTTTAAAAGGCGAGACATAAATTCAACTGACTTTTGACAATACTCAGGTGCTGGTTTTACCCACTCTTCCTGAAGAGCCAGTTTTAGTTGCTGAATATTAAAAATTTGACGACTTCTAATACTAATTGACTTCTAATATATAACAACCAGGTCTTATTTTTCACCGCTTTGTGCGTGGGATCGTTATCTTGGTAAAAGATAAATCGTTCTTCTATTCCCAATCTTTGAGCATTTTGTTTTAGGGTTTGTCTTAAGATGTCAAGATAGACATTTTGGTTCATAACCCATTGAATAGAATGCAGGTGACCAGAGCCTTTGGCGGACATGCATCCCCATACCATTAGGGAGCCGCAGTGGCAACATCTATTCTTGCCTTGTTTATATCGATCTATTGGAATTCAGTTTTTTGGTTTGTTTTGTTACAAAGAAAAACAACAAACTTACACATTATTCTCACTTAATGTCAAGGTTGAAATTATTTGAAATTTTTAACAAACCACCTCCGCTCTTTTCCAGCACCATCTACAAACAGGACATAAAATCAATTTTGAAGGAGCCAAAGAAATAGCGATTATTGAAAACTTCAAAGTCCGAACAATCAGTGAAGCCTTTGAAACAGAAGAAAGGGGTGAACTAAATACGCGAAACGACGCTCGCAACATTCCAAAAGTATGGAAATCCCTTCTGAAAAAAGAAGAAACGTGGCGGCGAGGAAGAAAAATCAATAAATGGACGCCCGACGGCCTTGCCGAGCGCCGCGAATAGTCCCAAACTACCTCGATACAATCTATGCAATCGCCGGCCGGCTATAAGACTGAGCGTAACGACCCGTGAACGTCAGTTGGACTTTTCAGTCGAAGCGGACAACACTTGAAAATGCCAAAAGGGATTTTGGCAAAACATCGGAATCTTCCTTCCCACTATATATATATATATATATATATATATATATATATATATATATATATATATATATATATATATATATATATATATATATATATATATATATATATATATACTACTACTATATACTTTGTTCTGTTGACAGTCCGCGTAGGATTGTTATCTTGCTGGATGATAGACATAGCCACAAGCCCCAGTTTTTCAGAGGCGGCAGGTCAATTATGCCAATATATACCAAATATATACCTCCAAATACCAATATATTTTTCGACATTCTTCGTACCATAAATTTAGTAAAATTTTACAACAGAATTTTAACTCACATAACCAGAAATCAATTAAAACAACCCTGTCCATCTCGACCGAAAATAGTATACTTTGTCTTTATATTCTTCTAGATATTCGTTCCATGATACTATAGCTGCACTTATTTGCTCCCGGTGTATTTGGAGTCGCACCTGTCAAAAACTGTTCTTAAAGTATCGTGAACTTTAATAACTATTCGGTGTTACTCCAGACAAAATAATCTATAAAGCCAGAAATCCGCAGAAGCACACGGCTTTTATTTACTAGGTATATATTAACAATTTATTTCTCAACAATCCTGAATAAGTTAGACCGAATGCGCCGAAGCAGACTCGAATTAGAACATCGATTCTTATTCTAATTTGTATTGTATTAGGTTGCAACGAGTTAGTTTCAGTAATTTAATAGTAAGATTTTTAATAGAAAAAACTCGTTATGCTTAAGTGCAATTCTAACCGCACGTCGACTTCCAATTGATCTATAGATTAATACCTACTTCATAGTGGATTACCTAGTAATAGTTCTTATTAACTAATTATAATATATCTCTATAATAATCACGAAACTCTATTATTTGTTTTATATTTAGAATAATAATGAAAATATAAACATTAATTAATTTTAGTTATATGTATCACAAATTGTTTTGGGGCGTAGACAATTTCATTTATTTCTTTCTTTTCTAGTTAAATCTCTTTTCAACAACAAGTATTTTCTGGTATCAATTATTTGGTGACATGGCGATATGATGATTCAACTATAAATAGCTTTAAATTTATTAAATTTATTATTAAGACTATTACATAAACTACAAAGAAACTTTTAGAAAAACGCTATTGAAGGTGCACCCTTATTTATAAGATATGTAATGTGAGCAATGTGTTAATGTGTGTCTGGTTTGTTGAATATAAATAAAGAATGCAAGAACTTACCCAGGCTCCGAATGCGGATCTGCCACCAACTATCGACCGGGGAATTTCGACTCAAATTGAAAACAACAAATAACACTTTTAAACTTAATAATAGATGGCATCTAAAATATAACACAAAATACCAAGCCCAATTATCACAACAGTTACAGGATATAAAGTAAAAAGGTGCTGCCGCATTAACGAACACTAACTATTAAAAAACATCAAAACAAAGCTCGAAGATGGAAAGGAGGAAGCCAAGGATTAGGGGCGAGACGTTTGAGGTTATTAAAATAGAGAAGCTTGACTAATGAAGGCAGGCGTCATGTTGGAAAGATAAAAACAGCTATATGGAGGGAATTTGCCAAGAAATCGAGGATTACCATAATAAAAACAAAACCAGATATCTGTTCAATAAAATCAAGCAGATAACTCGAGATTACAAGCCGCAAATGTTGGTAATGCAGGATAAGCCAGGGACAAGTGAAAACGGAGAGGACCGGTGTTCTCAAACGGGGGCAGGAATACTGCCAATTTCTTTTCGTAGACCAACCAGAAGAATATCCCCATGAGTATCTCAATCTGGATTTATTACCCAGAATCCGAAATCCTAAGATCAGAAGTTGAAATCGGCCTAAAGAAACTCTAACCACAAACAACCGCAGAAGTGACCGACTGCATTCACCTTGAAATCCTTCAAGAACAAGTAGGATTCATACCCAGACATGGGGACATATATTGAACATTAAGACAGATAATCGAAAAGCTTAGAGAATTTGATAAATATGGTTACTTGTGCTTCATAGACTACCAGAAAGTTTTTGATAATATAAATAAAATGGCGCAGTTTATGAAGTATCATGACAGAAATGTGGATACCCAGCACCTTAGTCATCTTGTTACTAATCCGTACAGATCAGTTGAAGCACAAGTGAGAATAAAGGACCAGTTTAGTGATCGTGTTTGAGTTGTAAAGACGATTGCGACAAGCCTGCATTATCTCTCCTGTACGTATACAATCTGTATGGAAAGCGGATCATCCGGAAAGCAACATCCGGAAAGCAACTTATCTGATATGAGGATGACACAACATTGCTCGGAAACTCACAGGAGGAAATTGTAGACTTGATGAAGAGGTTGGATGAAATTAGCAAAGAGGTGACTAATCAATAGGTCGCTGCAGGGGGAGACCAAGCCAATCTCTATAGACTTTCAATCCAGTCTCCGAGCTTAAAATAAGAAGAACTAAACCCGTTACCAAATTGACATGCACATAGAAAGACCATGGAATAAGCAAACATCGTTACATCTGCCGCCAACTCTTGGACGCTAAAACAGCCTTCCAAATGTTCACATGGAGTCGTTTTCTCAAAATCCCGTGGACCTAAAAACGCACTAATAAATCCATTTTGGCCAAACTCAAACAAAACAATTCAAAAATCCATACTGAAGTATTTCATGCAGGGAATAATAGAGCGAAAAGGGTCTCGAGGTAGAATAAACCACACGTTACGTTGTTCAAATGTCAGAGCTAAGAAAGTCTCTGTATATCACTGCAACGGCCGAAAACTAAGAAGAATGGCGAGACAAGGTTCTGCATATATAATCATATACTTATTGCGCTGTTACGATGCTCAGAGGCGAGCAGTATGATTGCGAAGACTACGTATTTGTAGAACATAGTTTACTTTTAGAATTAGATTGAATCATCTTTTAATGATGCTATCATGATTAGCGAAACGCGTTTTAACAAATTCAAAAAAGTGATTTGGAACTAATTGAAACAGTTTAATTTTCTACCGTAAAATGGGCTGTCAAATCTAAATTTATAGATTCTGTTGGTGACTGATGATATTTTACGTTATCCACAATGCTCGAAATATATTAGGCTGAAATTATTAAATTGTTAAAAATCATTGATCCAAATGTATAAATGGAGGTGAGGCCTAGCTCGCCCTTTATCGATCACCTCGCTATAACTGCAATATTATTCTCTATTATTTGAGTGTATATTTTATACCATTACGGCCAAATACGGATAGACCCTTCGTTGGTAAGTTGTTTTGCAAAAAAATCAAATATCTTTTGTTATTTTCGTCATGGTCAGACCAGAAATAACATTAATAAATATTAAAATATCGCCGTAGGTTAGAGATTTGCTTCCAATAAATTCCAAAAATTTTAATTTCCATATTACAAGAATTTTTTTAATAATAAAATTAAAAAATCTTTAATACATAATCCGTATGACTTATTACATTTTAAAAATGAAAACATTTGTTATTTGAAATATTATGAGTTCTACAAAAAAAATTATTTCATTGAAATACGTTTTATTACTTCAATAACCACATTATTTGCGGTTTGCCGCAGGTGAGCGTATATAACCCTAAATGGTTATTTTATAAACTTTTGAGCTATTAATTTGGTAAAATATTTCCCCATATTACTGTCTTTTTCAAGTATGATTTAATTTGATTCTATACTTTTTCACATATAGTGGATCAAACAAGTATTGACATACCAAATATTTCTTACGTTAAAAGTAGAGTCTGAAAACATTGTTATTGCACAATAAATCAATAAAAATTAAATTAATCTGATCAAAATAATTTATTTTTACAAAACTGAAATAAACCAAACATATAAATCACTTTTATAATGCCAAAAAAATCGCACAGCCGTTTTTTATAATAAAGGTTTGTTTAAATAATTAAAACACTTTAATATTTTGTCATCATTCTGTTAGTATCATTGATTCTATCTGTGGTTATCTCTGGACCTATTTTTTCATTTTTAATACATTTTTCAATTAAATTCTATTTTTTCTCACTTTCAAGCGAACAAACACTATACCATGTTCAATTGGGTTTTTGAATAAAAAATAAATATCAATTTTTTACTTTATTTAAAATTTTGTCATAAATAATATTGATAATGGATGCGAAAAACTGCTGAAAAAAATGACAAATTATGAATGAATTAAAATTTATAAAATTAAAAAAAATCACGTGCATATGAACGCGCTGCGATTAACTGACGTATTTGTGACGTCATTATGGTAAAGTGTTTTCACGTCAGTACTGTCAATAGCTTCTACCTGTATATTTACTGTCAATATTATTGTTGGTTAAGTGCAAAATAGAATATTGTTGGTTACTAATTTAGTTCAGTAATGTGTGACAAAGGGTTCATTAAGACTAATTCTGATAAATACCAGCTGTGGATATTTTTATGGTCACAGATTTATAATATTAAATTATATTTTTATTATAATATCTTAATGTTACCTTATAAAACGAACATTAAGTAAATTTGTTTTTTAAACGTAATTAGTTATGATAACAATATAGTCGTATATAAGGCAACATATTATGATTAATAACTGTGTGAGGTTTGAGAAAATCAAACTGTCTTATTTTTGCAATGACGCGTTTTATATGAATAGGTAGAGCAGCAATTCATTTGCTTCTAAAACCTTAGATTATGATAACATTATGCCAGAACTAACCGAAGGCGGTTTAATTAATTCTATATTTTTATCCTCAAGAAGCGAACAATGTTTTTAAATACACTGTTAAATATACATATTAAAGCTTTCCCTGACTAAGATAATATGGATAATATATTACTCTAGATTATAATATGTAAACTACATTAATATTCAATTCAGAATAAAAACAATCACTAGCCAAAATTATATACATATTTGTTTTTATAGATTAATGACTTTAATTTAAGTTTGCAATACTTTTAAAGCCACACCGATTCTTCAAACGACCACACTAAACTCTATTAACAATAATTAAAAAAAAATGTTTTTTTTTTTTTTTAAATGTATGTTTTACAAACCACCACATTAGACTCTTAATTTAATAATGTTTGGAAATATAAATAAATATAGCTCCTAACTATCTATAATGCATGACCAGCCAGATATTTCCCAACAGAAGAAGGTACTAAACCATTTTTTTTGAGTCGAAAGCTTTTATAGTCACACACATTTTTCTCTTCTTCGACTATCTACAAATTAGATTTTCTTGTAAAACTTTCATAAGTATAAGACTTTTCATTACAATTACCAAATTAATAGTCAAATTTGGTTCTTGTATATTCGTGCTATTTTGATTATTATTATTCGTATCCTACAAAATAGACGATCCTGTGACAACCCTCGGTTGTGTTGCTACATGTAGATTATTTGCTGACACGCTCGAATATTCCTCCCTACAAATAGGTACGTTAATTTGTTTTCTCTACATGAATTAAATAATATAAATAAAAATTATAAAAACGAATGCAAAAATAAAAGGAACACTAATCTAATTTCAATATTTCATTCTGAACTTACCTTTGATAAATATTCAAATAGCTAGCAAACCAACAAATGCAGTCAAAGTTATAGGTTAAACCTATAGAACAATGACTAAGATCGATAAATTGTTTTATTTGCCCGATTCTTCGATTCCTTCCGAACGTCTTTTCAGAAAGTGCACGAAAGAAAATTTTGGTATACCTTCCGAATTGTTCCGAGCCGATATGATATTGGCGTTCGTTTTAATGTTTCCTACCATTGTGAGGTCACATGCGCTCGGTTTTTTTCTGTCGGCGCGTCATCGGTACTAGGTTTAAAAATATATTTTCAATTTAAT